>JANHFR010001463.1:103532-113620 GCA_032468015.1 Mimophis mahfalensis | reverse complement strand
GAGGACAGGAAGGCCTGGAGGAACATTGTGCATGGGGTCGCGATGTGTCGGACACGACTTCGCAACTAACAACAACATGTCAGTATGAGAAGCACTGCCCCACATCCTTTACTGTGACTTAGCAGTGGGGCAAGTTAGGGTTGCTGCCTGCACAATCTGTAATGACAGGTAGTTTCAGAGCAACAGTTGGCAGAACCACTGCCATCTTTTCCCTTCCCATCCTACATCACCTATCAATTGGACAGTAAACTCTAGTTGCCACCACAGGACTTCTATTCTGGCTGCCATTAGTGCTTTGTCAGAAGAGCCACTCCAAGACTTTCTGCAGAAAAAAAATATTTTTTTAAATTTTATTTTTTGGGATCAAGCTTCCGATTTGCATGATGTGGGGTGCTCAGCAACTCAAACTTCAGTGGCTTAATCCTGGCCTGATTATTGAAAATTTCACAATGGCATCACTATTGGCCACTTTACATTTGTGTAGTAACTATATGAGTTGTCGGACTTTCAGATAAATTATTTGCAGAAAGTTTGTGTTGGAACACATCTTCTGGTCTTTCTGTGCCAATTCTGGTAGATGCAACTACCTTAAAGCATCTTCAGATGTCTTTGATTTCTCTTATCTTGTTGAATCTCCACTACATAAGACTCTCTCTTCTGAACAACAAAACTTGGAATCTAACTCATTCATCTACCCTCAGAGATGAGAGAGAAATTCTACCTTTGTCATATTGCTGCTTTAGCAATGTTGCAATGATCCTAAGTGAGAATATCGTTCCTTCGGAATCTCAGGATGGGGGACAGAGATTCTCAGCAACCTTGGAGAAGCAAAAGGAATCCCCATCATTTCCTCAAGGGAAGTAATGCAATGTGTGTATCAGTACCATCTAGGAGAGGTTTTGGGGGGGGCATTATTTTCACTGTCTGAATTATTTTTAATTCTGGCCTACTGGACTGGAATATGTAGGACTAGAATGATGTCCTCAATGCCCCATTTGTGTGTAAATTTCTTGCTTGATTTGCAAAAGAGGCACAGTCACAAGCAAGGTCAATCCCATGTCATGCAAATGAAGAGTTTACCTGGGCAATAATTCTAGCAGAGAATGAATCCTCCAAGTCTAATATTTCTGGATACTGGTTACATTTTTTGTGTTTTTTAAATAATAATAATCCACCACAAATGAATTTTAATAATCTACCACAAATGGATCTTATCTCAAAGATCTTTAGCAAACACATTGTAAGCCACCCTGAGTCTTCAGAGAAGGGAGGGATATAAATGGGATTTAAAAAAAAACAAACTTCAAGGTAATTCAGAATTTCATGCAAAAGTGTAGATTCTGTTGCATTGTTATGCTGGAGGAGCCGATATTGCAGACTGCTATTAGCTGCTCAGTCCACTTCTCCAAGCCTGGACAATAGATAACAGATTCAACATCTGCTTTTGATGTGCCAGATGATGTAATGATATGTAGTTCTGATTTAATATGTGCTCCATCAGCTGCCACATGGTCACCAAAAGATGTTTCCTTGGTATCAGCATTGGCACTGAATTTGCTATTTGTCAAGGAAGAACATTTGTATACCACTAACTCTCTTATCTGTTTATTGTTTGTAACCTTCAGTTGGGCAGTGCATCATAAGATAACAATTTTGGAATCAACGTAGCTCAAATGAGCTAATTTAAAAATGCATCCCAAAACCAGGACCCACGACTGCCATGGGATTGAAATATGGCAGTGTTTCAGCCATTTTAGTGCTACTGCACTGTTTCTCTGCCACACTCAGCTACAATCATATGATTGCCATTTTCAATGCTCCCTGACAGCTTCTAACAAGGAAAGTCACAAGTAAGTTGGAAGTCACTCTATCTCCCACAGCTTTTTTGCTCCCCTTTCTCTGTTTTTAGTAAGCAATTATTTCTGAAATTATGATCCAACAGATCATAGGTTGTCTAACTACAATTATACTAACATGCACCAGACGGTTCAATTTATTTAGCATATCTAATATTCTGAATATAATGACCCCCACAACCAATACGTTTATATCTTCTTCTCTGCTGACTGGGTCTTGTTTTATTGCACACACTTTTGCAAAATGATTTTTGCCAAAATATCTCTAATGTACTTTGCTAAGAATTTCATGGGGCATGAACTTTTTCCCAATATTTGCATGTAAACTGTCATTTTTACTGGATACTATTGGCTGTTGAATTAGCTAGAACACCTGCAGATTTCTGCAGCCTAGAAACTCCCCTAAGGTGTCTGCTCCAAAGCTATGCTAACTTGCAAATATGTCTCTCATATGGAGTCCAGGGTTATGTCATGTTTTCCCAACAGTCTCTCTTCCAGGGTGGCTGAATATATAAAGGACACTCAATCCTGTCCTTTATAAGTGATTCAGAGAGTTCTACAAATCCACATGCTTAGTCTTTTTAACTTCATAACATTGATTAAATATGCAAACAAGATGATGTTCTCTTATACACTTTGAGCTGTGGTTTAAAAAAGGGGGGGAAAGCATGTCTCTCCAATTCATGTTCCTCATAGGAACAAAATATGCAGCAAACATTTCTACTTTGATTTGAAAGTTTACTTATTTGTCTCTAGTGTGTAAATGGAAACATGTTTTAAAGCTTCTGTCCCTTTTGCTGGCAAAACTGCAAGAACACAGAAGCTATTCTTCAGACCTGCTAGTAATTGGATGTATCTATATTCTAATGTCTAAAGTCATTTGCACAAATTCTCTGCAATAATTCCTGCTATTAGAAGGACAGTGGGGCTCAGAGATGAGGCCAGTGAGAATTCTCTTGCCATGAGATGTGGCTCATGACAAACTGCTGGATCATCACCTTAAAGGCAAAGTCCTTTGGTCTTTGATTTGTATCTTAGTGGGAAGACCGACCTTCTGGCAGACCTGAAATCAATCTTCCAGAAAGTCAGCATTCTACAGTATGTCAGAACAACCTCGGTCAGTGACAGTCAAGTATCAGGTGCATCTGGCAACAATTCAAAAATGCCCCAGGAGACTCAGGAATTCACCAACTGGCAGTAACAGGAAGACTTTCAATAACCAAGTCTAGTCTAGTGAATCATTAAAACCTCCATGTGTTTCTTCCTCGCTTAAACCTAGAATGTCTGCATTGGGAGGTCTTATATTAGCAAAGAATGGAAAAATTAAACAAAAAGATGGAGTTTTGACATTTTCTAAACACTAAAAGAGTGGAAGTTAAATGCAATACCATAAGGAGGGCATTGCACAGATAGGCGCCATGAGAGAAAAGAGAAGGTCTTCTCCCACCTATCAGAGAGACCTTTTGGCATCAGGAGCATTTTGAAAACATCTCTGCTGCTGATTGAAATCATGACAGATCCTAAGGTAATTAGTATTTTAATTGTCAACACCAACTTAAAATATATCCAGATTTTTCAGTATACAGGGATCATATAATTCCCCTTGATAACAATACAAACATTTTGCCCCAGCTGCAATTTCTGGACAATTTTCCAGGGAAAGTGTTAGTGTAGTTCAAAGATTATAGTTACTTTCTTACAATTGGTGGGGGGAAAATGACCTGGGTGTCATCAGCACCCTGATATTCATGCTTTGGTTGAATTATATCCTTCAGAATGATTAGCTACCCCACCTAATCAGATGGGTTGCCAGGAATGAAGTTTCAGCCACTGCCTTCATTAATGGTCAACAATATTTCTTCTAATATTTAATGGAAGATTGTCATCGACTTCACTGGGAAGAAGAGAAGCTAAATCACTCCCAGCATGGAAGCGATACTTAAATATGCAGCAGGTCCCCAGGACTTTGACTACAGAGGTATTAGGACCACAGACCTGAAGAACCTGTGTCAAGCCACTTTATGCCAATACAGTGATAGATTAAAATAAAGCAAAACAAAAAAAACCCTCTTCCTCACCACAGACAGAAGTACATACTGTTAAATGCCACTTGGTCTTGATTAAACTGCTTACGGAAACTGTGGTTTACTTTTAATATAATAATTTACATTCATGTGTAAGTAGCCACTATAGTTTGCATGCTTAGTAGCATGTATGAAATTAGCTAATTGAGACCTATTCAACAAACCATAGTGAAGCATATGGTTTGTAGCATAGCTTTGTGCATTGTGAATCAACTCTGCAACAGCCTTCCTCCCTAAATGTTCAGGTAGTTCTTGACCTGTAAGTGTAATTGAGCTCACAATTTTGGATGTAGGTCGTGGCAGTCTTAAAGCAGGTCACCAATTGACTAGACAGGACACATGACCTCTTTTGCAGCAGTCATTAAGTGGGCACTGTGATTTTAACATGAACACTACAGTTGTTAAGCAAACCCCCTTGTTCACTGTAGGGCCAGTTTTGATGGAAACCAAAAGTAAATGTGCCGGTTTACATCAAACACATCATAAATCAATGCAGGCTAGTTGCCAAGTGCCCAAAATGTGGTCACAGGATTGTGATGGGGAAAAGTGAATGTTGGAACTTCAAAATTGCTATACATGTACTGTAAGCCGCCCCGAGTCTTCAGAGAAGGGTGGCATATAAATAGAAATTTTTAAAAAAACCCCTAGGTTTTAAGTCCCATTTTCAGGATCCATTGCAACTGGTCATAAACTGAAGACTACCTGCACCCATTTTAATCTATTTAATCAGCATTCCCAGCTTTATGCTCTTTATTACAATTGCTATGATTCCCAGCTATTATATCCAGATTCAGCAAAGCTATGCCGAGTGTCAGAGAACATAATTTTGTCTAATTCAACCAGCTTAATACTTAACTTACATGTAGAATCTCAGTCTATGCATAGAATTTGGAGTACTACTGACTCACCGATCTTGCAGGCGCACATGTTTCTTAACTTCCTGACTGCTGTGGGTAGCCTTGTCCATTCTTAGCCTTGCTTGCTTCTGCAGCATGCAGAAATTATGATTTCTCAGACATGCTGAACAGGCCAGGACTGGGCTCTGCTAGCAAGGATTCGTTGAACTTAGGTAAGAGAGGCCAGTAGGCACAGGAAGAATGCAGCTCAATGCACCCATGTCCCCAGGAAAGCACCTAAAAAACATTCAAGCAAACTGATCATTACTAAGATCTTCACCGTCTTTCTATCATGCACAAATCCCACGTACAGCAAGCCCCATTTAAATCAGACACATCAGAGTCTTGTATAGAAGATGCCAGTTAGCTTGGTGTTCTTGAATATCGTTGAAAAAGCCAAAGAGAGGGAAACACACTTGTCTGAGGGAAATCAAGAGCCCACTGAATAAAATGGATACTCCTTGTTTGAGGCTATTGAGGATTCACTGAATAGAAGAGACCCTTCACTTAATTCTTTGCTCCAGATCTATGAGGGCTGGGAGAATGCTACACATTGTTCTTTGCCTCATATTTTGTAGATGGGGAAATTTTCATATTCCCAAGAAATGGTTCCCTTAAACTGAGATTTTCTCCCTTGCCCGTCCTTTCCTATAAATTAAATCCTCTCTCACCTCATGCTGCCAGTAACTTCATCATCTCTAAGGTTTCCACCAGAGTCTGTGGCTCTAGGAGATGTACATGCAGAGTGGAAAGAAAGTGAATACAGGAAATTCCTTATCTCTGAGGCTGGTGGTTGCTCTTTGACACTTCCTCCTCTTTGCTCCACCCTTACAGCCACCCACACACATTCTGGCCACAACTTCACAGTTCCTTTCACAGATACCTTCAGCTTCTTGGTGAACTTTTTCAAAGCTGCCTGGACAGTTAGACCCTATCTGTTCTTGCTTTAGGGTTATCAGATATTTCTGTTATTTTTTACAACCAAGAACATGGTAGTTCACTTTGTATAAATTCAGTCTAGAATACAATGCCACTCTATTGATAAAAATACAAATCCTTGACTATGAGCCATTGAGCTTTGTGATATAATAGGAAGCAGCATTTTTAGTGTTCATGATTTCATAATTGTATGATTCTTGTGAAATCTGAAGTAATAGCTCCCCTCTGAAATCCTCCCTTTACCCTCTATTGTAGGAGCAATTTTAAAATCATAGCATTTTTGAATATAAAAATGTTCTGTATGTAATTACTTGAGAATATTTCAACTGGTTAGTGAACAGATCTACAAAATGCCATACTGGAGAAGGTTGAGCTGGATAACTTAAAAATGCAAAGGAAGCCCTTGTACAGTATTACGCAGTAATGCAATTGAGCAACAGAGTTTCAGTTGAAAAATACCACAATGCACATCTGCTGCAGATGATTATTAGGAGGCCTCTTTTTACTGTAAGCAAAGAAGCCTAGGCATTTCATCAAGCTATAGCTCTTTAAAAAGGACATTGGCAAAAAATATTCAGCTGACAAATGTGTTGGAAAATATGTCAAATAATATATATATTTTTAAAGAGGATTATATAACATTTTGGGAAATCTTTCCTGCCAGACTTGGTATTAGTGTTTGCAACCCATTTTGAATATATAGTAAAAGTGAAAAATCTTCAAATTAAGTTAATGAAAGATTCTGGGGAAACCTCCTGTGTATATTTAAGTGGCTAGGAACAAACAGAGTCTGAAAACAAAAACCATCACAGTAATTGAAAACAGTTTTATACTGGATACCCATGAAGCTAATGGTGAACTACAGGCATTATAATTCTAGTTAAGTGACAGATAAGGATTTGAAGGACTAGGAAATGTGCATCACAAAGCAGTGGCTTGGGCAACAAAATAATCAAATCATACTATTCAAAGACTCTGTTAAAATATCAGGTCCATTGCTTGTAAAGAGAAATATGGTGATCTTTTGCTCTTTAACCGTGATTACTGTATGTTGATAATCTGTGGCAATTTTACTTGAAAGCGTAATATTAGCTATGCCTGCTAAATTTTCTGTTGATGGACAATTTCAAGAGCTTAGCTTCCATTGAGAATTGTTATCTTCGCCCAGAAACTGATGGCCATTCAAAGAGACAATGGCTTCAAAGCGAGGACTATATTCCCAAAAATTTTCATATAGAAGATTAAATTTTGTAAAATGAAATTTTATGTACATACTTTGACTGCAACTTTAACAATACAGAAAAGATCAAAAAGAAACAGGTGAATATTGGAAAACCCTTCCTTAACTGTGACTTGAGAAAAAGGGGAACACCTTTGGTTTTGTAAATTTAAAATGTGAAAAAGACTACTTCTTTTTAACTGTATTTTATTCTGTGGGTATTATGGACCATAGATGTTTAAAATTATGGGAAGATTTTCTCTGACCTCTTAAAACTTGAATTTAAAAGAAAATACTTTAAAGGGTTTTTTTAAAGTTGATTCACAAATCTTTGGCTTCAGAATTTGTACAAAGAGATCTTAGCATCTATAAAAAGTGATATTGTATTCCCTGGGTGAAACTCCTTTATATATACACTGTACAGCTAAGTGACATATTGCGGTGGGTTTCAATCTGCATAAATACTTTTTACAGAAATAAAAAATGAGAGTTTTTAATTCCAAACTGTCAGTTTGTAGGCAGATTAACAAATTGTATTCTGTAATATAGCATTCTTCAAATTAAATACACAACTAAAATTAAATGTGATTTATAATGGGGATTGAAATGGGCATATTTAATCATATAACAATCATATATTAAGACTTTGTGCAGGAATCATTTAAACCGATTACTGATGGCAAGACTGTTCCTTGACAATCTCCTCTTACATTTTTGAACAGAGACTGGAAATATCTAATTTGTAACTAAGTAATTATCAAAATGTTACTTGGTAAAATAAAAATCTTTTGTTTTACCTAACATTTAAAAGCTCTAACTGGAAAAAAAACAGTTGTCCAAATTTTGGGATTTTGTTATACAATCCCTGAACAGTATTAAAAAAAGAGGATCTATTAAGAGAAGTCGTATCCATGCACTCCTAATGAGTAGTTTTGTTTGATACTCATACCAGAGCTATTAGCAACTAAAGCCAGAAATATATTAAGTTTAAGAATATAATAAGATTTTCTTTCATACTAAACAATGAGGAGGATGAAAAAGGGGAGCTTACTACCACTGCTGCTGCTAGTTCTCTTGTTTTTTGTTTTCTTGCATTTTAACTGATGATTTTCTGCTGAGTCAACAAATACAATATTTCATGTATTTGGTATCCCAAAGTGAGTATTTCTGAAAACTCAAAACTTTTCCAGAAACAATGATTAACGCGGCAGTTGCAACCACATCACTAAGCTCCATCTCCTTTTTTATATATCTCACACATGACACATATTAAAATGGATAAGGCTTTGATTACATAGTTGCCATCTTGACTTTTTTTACACCCCCTGCAGAAAACCTCACAATGACCTTGGTATGTGATTGTTCCTATTTATATACTGCCCAGAATCTGAATGATTGGGGTGGTTTACTTTGATCCCAATATATTTTTTATGCAGAATAAAACTGCTTCCCCTAACCTGACATTCTCCAAGCACATTGCACTACAATTCCCATTATCCCCTATCAGTATCTAAAGAAACTGCTGTGCAGTGATGAACCATTATACACTGTACTAAGAGGAACTTTGCACTGCAACCTAAGCTGCGTGAACACACTGATATCAAAATGTTTTGGGGTTTTTTGCAAGTGAAATTGTATTGTTTGGATTAAAGTGTGGGAAGAATAAGAAACAAGATTTTTCACCAAAGTGATGATTCATGAAAAATTTTAAAAAAACACACCAAAGTGATGATTCATGAAAACTAAAAATAGGCTCTTGAAAAACCTCTTATTTCTTTTGGGAATGCTGCATGGAGCATAAACCAGCACTTTAACATTGTGGGAACCTGCCCTCTAATCTTTTAGCATTTTTACTTCTAAGAAATAGCTGAGCATTTCTTATTACTTAATGCATAAAACTTTGATTTCCTAATTATCTTAATATTAAACAAATGAGTCACATTTAAACTGCCTGCAGGTTGGGTTTGAAAAGAGCTTTCTTCTAAAATTCAAGTGCTGCAAGATAGAAATTGATTAGTTCACAATGTTTATATACCATTAAGCAACAGCACAATAATCAAATGAACATGGGCGCACATTTATCGACACAGATTCTTTCTACGGGATGGAGGGAAAGAGAAACCTAACCTCCCTTTGAGTTTGGATTATAATTATCAGTTAACAGGAAGTGAAATTTGCATTATGGTTGAGAAAGACAGAAAGAGCAGAAGAGACAGAAAAGGAAGTGGCTGAAAAATGTTTGTTTTGTCTGCTGTTAGCCTTTGCAAGCTCTTTGAGAAAGAAAACCTTTGCAAGACCTGTCTCGGGACTTGTATTCTTCCTGGGATCATTTCTGAGTTTGGTCAGTCAGAACAGAAGCCCCTTATTTCAGCTTGCTTTAAAAAGAAAAATAAAGGGAATGAATTTCATGGTAGGAAGTGCCCAAATGTAGACTGCTTGGTGTGAATGTATGGAATCAGACCGATTGAATCAAATGCAATATTGGATGACTTGTGCTCACTTGCGGGGAAGCCAATTGCACAAAAGAGAAAATCTATCTATCTATCTATCTATCTATCTATCTATCTATCTATCTATCTATCTATCTATCTATCTATCTATCTGGACCAGAAAATAGACATTTAGAGATGGAATGGGGGGATCAGTGTAGAACAGGGGTGTCAAACTCAAGGCCCAGGGGCCAGATCTGGCTCATGGGGTGCTTACATCTAGTCCCTGGGGCTGTCCTGGAAACAGTAAAGGACTGGCCCGTGGAACCTCTGGAAATGGAGCTTTGGAAGAGTTGCTTGTGATCCTCCCAAGCTCTGTTTTCACTGGCAGAGGGTTGCAGGAGGCTATTGCAACCAAAAATGGAACTCACGAGCACTCATTTTCACTGGCAAAGTGCTCAGGCCACCCCAGGTGCCCCCAACACAAGTGACGTTGAGCTGACCATACTCACCCTGGCCATGCCCCCCCAAGCCCCCCAAGGTCAAACACAACCCTGATGCAGCCCTCAATGAAATTGAGTTTGACACCCTTCCATCCTTCTGAGGTAGGTAAAATGAGGACCCAGATTGTGGGGGCAATAAGCTGACTGTGTAAAATGCCACTT
>JANHFR010001463.1:83994-94736 GCA_032468015.1 Mimophis mahfalensis | reverse complement strand
GAGCAGGCATATGCATGGAATGAGGGCTGTTGCTAAAACACATTGTAAGCCGCCCTGAGTCTTCGGAGAAGTACGGGATATAAATGGGATTAAAATAAATAAAATAAATAAATTATTGGAGCCAACAATTAAATATATGTCTGTGGATATTCTCAAACATCCAGATTATGGTTCTTCCAAAGATGCTTTTCAAGAGGCAACTAGACTTTCTTGGGTTTTTTCCTTGAAGACTTCTTGGATGAGAAGTGAAATGTCATCAAGGGAAAATCCAAGAAAGTCCAGCTGCCGTTTGAAAAGTACATTTGGAATAACTAAGTATGGAAATCAGTTATACATATGTATAGTATCTGGGCTTCCTTATCATGGTTTAAAAGTAAACTCAGAAGTTTACATATATAACTGGAAAAATGGGAATGGGATGAAGGGTTGATTCTTTCTTTGCCATCCACTTTTTATTTAAAATTATGGTCTTTTTTCCTTCCATTGGTAGCTTTCCTCCCTCTATTATCTGGAATAGAAAGTCAATAAAAAACAAATGTAGCAAGCCTTCCTACTGCTATTTTGATACTTACATCTCTATGTTGTATATCAACCATGAAAGCTTAAAGGGGATTGCATTTAATATCTGGCTTGACCCTATGTTCTCCTACTCTCAGACAGAGCCCTTTCCTGGGCACCAAACAAATTTTATGTAAGGGGATCCCTACAGCTGTAGTGTAATAACTTGACCTTTGAACCAAAGGAGTTCAAGTGAACAAACTTGCAGCACATTACAGAATGAAGCAAATTGAGTTCCTTTGAACAAGAAACAGTATCTACTGATGAGTTTGGTTTCCAGAAGGCCCACCTTGGATGCAGGTGGTGAGACCTTGGCACTGTGTGATCAGCTTAGCTAGAGTCAAAACAATGATAATGGCTTTCTACTAAAAAGGAAGCAGTATCTGTCCTTTAAATAGTTCTGTGATAATGGAGTTGTTCAACAGAATTCCTTCTGATCAGCAAAGGGTAATACTAGGCTGTGAGAAGTTTCTGTTCAACCCAAAACATGAGGCAGGCATGATTCTGATAAATGCAAGCTGCACTGTAGTAATCTATGTGGTCTGAAACACCAAACCAGAATTTCACAGGCAAGTACAGACAAAAAAAGAAAAATGCATAGCTGTCTTGCATAAATCTTGTACAGTTTGGTATCACATATTTTTCTCTTTGTTACATTTGTATTTATTTATTTATTGTTTAGTCACTAAATCGTGTCTGAGTCTTTGTAAGCCCATGGGCCATAGCATACCAGGCCCTCCATCCTCCATCGTCTCCTGGAGTCAGCCCAAATTCATGTTCATTGCCTTGATGACACCATTTAATGATCTCATCCCCTGCTGAGCCCCTTCTCCTTTTACCATCAATCTTTCCCAACAAGTATTTGTGCTTCAGCTTCAGTGACTGTCTTCCCTAAAGAATAGTAAGAGTTTCTTTGATCTCCTTGCAGTCCAAGGGACTCTCATGTATCTTCTCCAACACCATAATTGGAACACAGTATTTATTTCTATCTCTTTTATTATTTTTAGGCAGCAAACATATCCAAAACACCTTCCTCCTCCTGTTTTCTGCAGTGTCAGTGAGACTTCAGAGGGTCATGGGGGCCTCCATAAGATGTCCAGCCAGGAACTGGCAACATCTTACATTAGATATGGAAAAAAATAATGGTGGGGAAAAGATCTCATTAAGTTAGAAATTTCTCACTGCAATACAGATGCAATTTTGAAAGTGTGGGGACTTCCTTCATCAAGAAGCCTTTGAGAATTTCTCATTGTTTGTACTTCATTCACTTTTGCCACTCTGAATCATGAAATTAAGTTTAAAAAAAAGGTAAGGAAATAACTATCTGTTCTAATCATACAGGATGACAGATGCAACCAAACAGAATGGCAAAAACATTTAGGTGGAGGAGGATCAAATGAGAAAGGTAAGGTCTTTTTATCCATTTCACTGTCAAATGACTCTGGGCAGCTTTTTACTCATTATCACTGGGAATGGCCAGATAGAACATTTCAGGAATAATTACTTTGCACCCTGGGCCATCAAAATTATAATGTGTCCACACATTCTTAAAGCCACAGTAATTTCCCTGGAGACAACTCCAAGGAAGAATGGGATAGAGGTTGAAGGGAGTCAGTAAGGTTTTTCTCGTCTTTCTTGCTTTAATTTCCCAGAGAGGTGCGGAGAAAGGACTTGACTTGGGAAATGTAAGATTTCCTCTCCTTCCAGCATCTGTGGAAACAACTTGAAAAAAAAAATCCTCTTCAGTCAAAGATTCACAAATATTGTTGTTGCAAAATACACTAGACTATGGTTATCTGAATTATGGTTTTCTGAATTAATCCAATTGCCTGGGTTTACACTGAAGCCTAAATTAAATACAGAGGCTGGATTCACACAATAGCAATAGCACTTAGATTTATATACCGCTTATCAGGGCTTTCAACCCTCTCTAAGCAGTTTACAGAGTCAGCATATTGCCCCCAATAATCTGGGTCCCCATTTTACCGACCTCAGAAGGATGGAAGGCTGAGTCAACCTTGAGCCTGGTGAGCTTTGAACTGCCTAATTGCAGGCAGCTGGCAGCTAAGTACTACATACTGCATTCTAATCACTGCACCACCACTGCTCTTACTGACACAACATACCAAGGTAAACTATAGCTATCTGATTTGAAATGTATTGTGTCATTCAGTTATAGTTAAATGATCCTGGCATTAGATTACATCAAATTGCAAGTTTGTGCTTGTGAAATATATTTATGCCTGTTGGCCTAAGCAAATCATGGAACTTTCTCTAGTTCTTCATGTTAAAAATAATTTTCTGTTTCATTTTGATTCATATAAAGTATTGTGTCAACATTTTTGTCTCAGATTCTTCAGAATTTGAGAGCATGTTATCAATAATCACACTATGGGTATGTCCAGTCAAAAAACTACAGTTGAGAATGCTATTCCCTTAGCCTTTGGGGATGTCCTCTATTATTTTAGGTTATTTTCATTTTTTTTCTGAGCAGGCTTCAAAATAAAGCAGTGGGCCTCAGTCACTCACAATTACGTTCTAGAAATGCCTCTGGGGTGGAGGGGGGGGCAAAGGTGGGGTTTTTTTGGAAATACAGGTTATGCTTAGAAGTTTGTGCTTTGTAGTACTAATTAAGTTTTTTTTTTTAAAGTAGGTGAGGCACAAAAGAAGGTATCCATGGGCTGTGCACATTGGCATAATGTTGTATACTCATTGAGTCATTAAGTACAGGTTACAGATCTCAATGTCTGTTTTTTCAAACAACATTAAGCTAAAATGAAGTATATCTTAATAGGATTTAGGACAATCAGTGGCTGTAACTAGTTTTCAGAAAATCTTCCAATTGTCAGGTTCAACTTTTCTAGAAGCATTCTGTGTGGCAGATACTGCACTCAGCAAACCCTTTTCTGAACAAGCAAAACTGTATTTTGCTAGCACTATGATGCCATGTTGCATATGTGTTGAGAGGAGCAATAGCAGGCCACTAGTTTTAAAACTTGAGTTCATTCTTTTCCAGTAACAATGAAATCAAATACAGACTGTAGAGAGCTGACATTTTCTTGAATTTTTTTTGTCAGTGTTAATTAAATCAGGCCACATGCTTGCTCAACCATTAATTGTAGCATGCAGGAATCTCAAATAGGTCAGTTCAGCACATGCCACATACATAGCAATTACCAGAGAAAATTGTCAAGGATAAGACTAGCATAGACTGTAAAACAGGTTTTGCAAACAAACAAATTTGTACTTTCTTTTTTTAATGTTAGGAACCAAATTCAGTATTTCTACTATAAATAAACACAAATCTTTCTATTTATAAACTCTCAAAAGTATTTCTTACCATGGATTAATAACAAAGTTCTTCCTTGAACTGTTAATAAAACCACTCCATAAACTGGATTTTAATCACCCAAGATGCTTCTATTTCTTTTTTTCTGCAGATTTAGTATAGCATAAACTGTCATTGATTAGAAATCACTTATTTAGAATCATGACATTAATTTCAGTTAGGAGATATGTGTAGATATAAAAGTAGACATGGTGAACAATAATAGTATGAATGATGTTATAAGGTCTAACATATTACAGCAATGAGCAGACATGAGGATAAAGGAGGCTTCCAGATTTGTTGAACATTTTAATTTTTATGATTTTGTCTATCAATGGACAAATTTTATCTGAGCTGAAAATGACAGGAAGTTATTTTTTTTCACTTTATAAAACCTGTAGATGGCCACACCTGGAAATGTGGAAACCTGTTTTACATTTCCTAATTTAAGAATGTGAATTTAAATGTATGTGCAGCATGAAGAGCTGGAATAAATGTGATATTCATCTTTAGTCTTTTAATTATAGACTGAGTTTTGCATCTAGATTCAGATAACATACTGATCAGTCCATTTCTTGTATAAGAGGTTGTCTGTCAACTACATGACTTTGGTACATGAATTAGAGCTCAGACCTGAACTGTAGTACATTGTAATTGAGTCAGGAATTACAGTTGTATGTCATGATGGTTGTTTAGCAGGTCAACGTATGTCTGGACCTATTTTTATAATCTTTTTTGCGCTGATGGTTAAGTGATCGTGGCAATCATAAAGGGAACATGATGGTTGTTACGTGATTATGGTGACCATTATGCAGATCCAGGGTCTGGAATGGGCATTTTTTTTTTTTTTGCCAGAAATCAGAAGTAAATACCAGCTTCCAGCAAAAACATTGTAAATCGTGAGTTAGCCATAAATGTGAGCTGGTTGCCAAGCACTCAGAATGCTATCCGGGATGGATTCAAAACTTTGAGTCTGGGTCCTAAGTAGCTCTGAGGAAGTCCATCATAACTTCAAATTACATGTGCTGTAAGCCAAGTTCCTGTTAATACTGGTATTTCTTGGTGAAATTTCTCAAATTCCTCAATTCAACATATTGAATGTCACTGGTATATGTCAGGTAGACAAGAAGTATTGAGAATAAACTTTAAAGCACCAAATGCTAGAAAGCAATGCATTTGCTAAGCACCATATGTTCTATCTTATGCAGGATACCCACTGAATGTGACCATTAACAACTGGGGTTATTCAAATGCTCTCTTTCTAACCTGGGAATATCTCTTGGGAGGTGCCCAGAGCTTCTCATTAGCTCTTTATGATCTGGGCACAAATACTCTACTGAAGAATGGATCAGCTGCACTCAATACCACCAGCTTTAGCTTCCAAGGTTTGCTTCCTGGGACACAATATATGATTGAAATCACTGCATTGCTTGCATGCGCACAGAATTCCAGTAGAAGGATCACTGGGCAGACAGGTGAGAGATAAGTTCATATCTTGGAATCATTTTTAGCAAATTTGTATTTTGATATATAGTGATTGTCTTCTTGCATTTTGATTCATACATTCAATGTTTTGTTATGTCTTCAAGCCACAATGTCCAAAACTAATCTCATAAAGTAAAACCATACAAGTTCTGGGCACATCCTTGCATGAATAGTAGTATCTAAGTCAACTGATTACAATATACTTTTTAGCAGATGGCCTAGAAAATTTATTACAGCTACTTAAACAGTCATTCAGGAAAGGTCATTATTCGATAATCCAATCTCAGCTGTTACATATCATCCCAAAAAATCTGAATTTGGAAGACAGAAATGATAGGTTGTTTTTGTGTTATAACACTGTGTTCATTAAGACCTCATTCTTTGGAATAAATGTCACATCCAAGTTTATTTGTTTCTTTTTACTGCCTGTTACATGATTTTTCATGTAGGTAATAATCAACACGTTCCTCCAAATCTGAATAGACTGGCATCTTACACAACAAATGCTAGTTGTTTTCTCTTTCTAGCCTGTAATTTGTATTTTCAAGTGCATATGGAAATAAACAAAGGCACTCTGATATGTAGTCTGTCCATGTGACTTGCACAGAAGACAGATGTAATTGTGTGACAATAATGCCAGAATCTGCAGTATGTTGGCAGCAATGTCAGCTCAGCATTATTTTGCAACAGGCTGTTCTTACTAAGGCAGTGCCACAAGCACTGCAACATTCTGACATTGTCCTTGTGGACATAGGAATCTCAGAAGCCACTCATTGCAGAAGTGGTTTATAATTTTCTGTTGGCCCATCTGATGTGGGTGATTATATTCAACTATATACAACTTTTTTTTTTTTTTTGCATAAAAAACAGCTTTTCTGGCTTATAATAATCTTAGAAAGGTGCATGTGCTCATTAGCAGAAACCTGCTCCGTGAGGTTTTTTAAGGGGGGGAAATCCTATTTTAGTGCAATTCAGAACTTTCATTGTCAAGTTGCAGCTAGTTTCGAGAAAGTGGCAACAATATGGAAAATAAGCTGCCTATTTGCCTATAGATTCCTTGCACGCTGACTAATCTGCATATAGGTTGAGAATTTCCTTGTCCAATCCCAAATGCACCAAAAGAATCACATTTCTCAATAATCATGCTTAAACTTTCATTGTCCACCTTTTTTATTTATTGCCAAACTGCAAAGTCAACACTGCAGTAACATTTGGGAGGATGTTAACATGAGGGCTTCAGGTATGGTCAGTGAAAGTGTAACCTCTTGGTATGGATGCCTTCTCTCATTGACAACTATTTTTTTTTTAACTTCTGTCTTATTTAAGAACCATTACCTGTGCGGGATGTTATCTTGAGTCATGAAAGTCCGTCAGTGTTATTGGCCTCCTGGAGTGAACCCCCAGGTGGGAAAGATGTCTACCAGTTGGTTCTCTACCACATAGATTCGCAGGCTCTTGTCAAGAATGCAACCATTGCTAGAGGAATCACCTCTTTCCGCTTTGAGGAGCTTTTACCAGGCAGTGAATATGCCCTCCGTATCACCACATGGGCTGGATATTACAAAGCAAGCACCAATGCACGAGGATGGACAGGTATTGGGAAATGAGTAGATTAACCAGTAGGCCACAGAATAAAATCAATTATGTGCAAGTGAAAGTATTAGCAGAATCCATCCAGCTGTACCAATAGGCCCCTGTCCCCTGATTATTCATGTATGTTTCATAAATGGTTGTGGGGTAGGGCTATAGAAATTAAGTCAGCATTATTGAGCCAGAGTTGATAAACCCATAAGAAGCTCATGCAAAAGACAGATATCTGTATCATCTTCAGGCAAAAATCAAAACAGGATTTATTTTCTTTTGAAGCAAACCAGCACAGTTTGAAATATATCTGAAAGATTGGGGTGCAGAACCCGTCCAAATTGTAGTATTAAATGGTACAAGAAAGAAACAATTCACTGTAAGTGAAATATAGTTCATTTCATTAATTTTAACAGTTTAGATGTCAACATAATTAAGCCAACTTTCATATTTGTTAAAGTCAAACAAACCACTCAAAGGGCATTTTTTTAGTCTAGAAAAAGTATATGTCAGTAGGTTGAATTTAAAAAAAACTTTCAGATTCAGGTAGTTTATGAACGTATTTGTAAGATACTTGCAGTTCCATGTTCCTAAGACTAATTTATCAGTGCAGGCTGCTTGTTTCCATAGATTTGTGAGAAATATGGATTCCTCCTTAGAGTGATGGCTTTCTCCAGCTATCTTTTATCCCAACAGCTCCCAGTCCCCCCAAGGCCCTGACAGTCCAGAACAACAACTCCAGCTCCAGTTTGACTGCCTCATGGACTAACTCTGAGGGAGCAGAATGGCTGTATTTCAGTCTGCAGAACTTGCACACCCCTGCTGACAGTAGGACCGTGTCACTTAAGAGAGGCCTAACTAACTACACCTTCCAGCATTTAGAGCCTGGAACATCTTATCACCTGGAGGTTAAAGCTTTGTCTGGGCCTTACCTGGTTAAGGGTCCCAGTATCACTGTTTATACATGTAAGTATGCAGCAATCTATTTGCTCACAATACTTGAAAGTGGACAGACCCTATGAATCAGATGAATTTCAGAAGAGGTTTACCTGTGTGAGAGTTTCTGTTCTAAGAGGCCAAAGCTTTATGTAGGATAGCTTTATATGTAGGAAAGCTTTATAAGGATAGCAGATATTCTGTATAAATAGATGGAATTTTTAAGGCTGGTTATAAAGACAGACTTAAGGTTTTAGTTCTCTACTTATGTTTTCCTAGTATAGGAGTTCCTTCAGAATTGTCCTTTTGAATAGGTAAACTCTGTGTGTGTGTGTGTGTGTGTGTGTGTGTGTGTGTGTGTGTGTGTGTAAAATTTATGTAGTCATAAGTTCAGAATTTCGAAATGCTAACTGGATGTACTTTCACTCAACTTACCTGCTGAAACTGATTCTTAATTTTTAAAGCAGGTGGTCCCCTCAGATCACTTTGCCTTGCATTAAGCTACCTCTGTTTTCTAATACTAGTATTTTCTCCCAGAATTTGCAAACCCTGATATTTTGTTACTTTTTCTATGCATTCTTCATCAGTATGACTATCTGCTGGTATTGCTACATCCAGGGATGGGTTTCTACTGATCTAACAACCAGTTCGCTTTGTGTGTGCAGCCACATGGAAGCTTCTCCTCCTCATGCCAAAAGAGACCAGGGAGCGGCTGGGCTGGGTGCTTCTCCAGAGGGACTTGCAGAGAAGTGTCCAACCCAGCCCCCTCTCTTACGGTGTGAGGAGGAGAAGCTTTTGTGTGGCTGTGCGTGCGTTCCATTTGGGCTATAATTCAGCTGAGAGGTGCCAGAGCCGGAAAATAGCTCAGGCGTCCCAATCAGCTGCTTTTTGGCTCTGGCACTTCTCAGCTGATTTCTAGCACAAATGGAACGCACATGCCATCCCTTCTCTTTTGGTGTGAGAAGCTTCTCCTCCTCGCACTGAAAGAGAGCAGGGAACGGCCACTCCACTTTTTGCCAGCCAGTGGCACAATTTGCCTCTGAACTGCGCAAAATTGTGGTGAGGAGGGTAGAGAGGGCCAGGGCCAGGCAAGAGTGTGATTTGCTGGTTCTCTGAACTCTGCAAAATCGTAACAACCGGTTCTCCCAAACCAGGCCAAACCGGCTAAAACCCACTCCTGGCTACATCTATGAACCCCATTTTCTTTCCTTTTCAATAATTATTGTCTGGTATGTTGTATTTTGGGTACTGTATCTGTATTTTTTCAGTTAGTCTGTACTTTTTCACTTTACTGGGATTATTTGTGAATTCTTTCATATATTTTTGTTTGCATTACTATTAATGGACATTGGAGATATCTGCCTTCTCAGCTGACATCTGGCAGTTTGTTTGAAGATTCTGATAGCAAGCCAATTGCCCTTATAGCTCTCAGCCTCACCGAAGAGAGAGAATTTCTCCAAGGGGAAATTATTATTGTTACTGTTGTGAAAGTTACTATTATTGTTTTACTTTCTGGAATTCAGTTCTTTCTGGAAATCAGTATGATGCAAATTGAGTCTTTTATCTCCCTTTCACTCTTTATATTCAAAAGGACTGTGTTCTGTTCCTTCTTTGAAGTCTGTGTTTCCCCTACAGCCATTATATTTTTAATTAAAACTATTTCACATTTTCCTGCATATTGGATTCATGTTGTACATATATCCTTATCTATTTGAGGAATCCAGAGCAGTAAAGATCCATTCTGATTGAGTATTCAGTTGGATGTGGGACTGGAAAAATATTCCTGTTTTCTTTCCTACTCAACCTATTAATCTTATTCTGGATTTCTACGATCTTTCAGTCTTATCTCTCCCCCTCCTTGAACCCTGATCTGACTTCTCTATTTCTCACTACACACATCACCCCTTTCCAGGCTTTCTTCACTTTTCCTGTCACACCTTAGGACAGTCACTCTTACTTTCATCAAAATAAAAGGCGCTCATGAAATAATTTGGCATCTGAGTGTTGCCAGATTTGGCAAATGGATGTTAATCAATACGCACCGTTTGCCCTTTGGAAATACTTTCACGTTTCCATCGATACATTTTTTAGGCTTCATATTTATTACCCCACTAGGGGTGAAGCCACCAAACACGTAACTAATCATTACATTCGGATTTTTGCAACGTTGGGACACCCAAAAGAATAAAAAATAACAGACAATGGCCCTTGCTTACATTAGTTCAGCCTTTGCTGACTCCTGCAAACAGTAGTCCATTGTTCATAGATTCGGCATACCATTCACACATTCAAGGCCAGGCTCTGGCCGAAAGCGCCAGCCAGATATTAAAAAACTTGCTCTGGAAAGATACAATTCGATTCAAGGGGGAAAAAAACCCCAGCCTCCCAGCTTTGCAAGACAGGCTTAACCTGTGTGTATATACGCTGAATTTCCTAAAACCTCACCGGCTCCCTGCCAACCTCTGCAGCAATTCATCACTTTTCTGCCTCTCTGCTTACAGCCGTATCCAGACTCAAAGCGTACTTCAGACTGCTTCCAGACTCTACCTGGCGTGAACCAGCAGAACTCTTTACCTGGGGAAGAGACTACGCCACAGTCCAACATAACAACCGGACGATCTGGGTTCCCAAGAGACACGTAAGAACTTATTTGCCACAAACCAAAACGGAGACCCAGCCTCCAGCCGAGGAGGAGAGATGAAGCTGCTATTCTTATTCCAGGTAATCAGCATCGCCTTTGACATTACATATACTGCTCAAAGCAACCCCCACGAGCTGCAGAATTTGACATGGGTAGTCCTTGACATAGACGCAGACATTCTGAACTCCACGTCTTCCAAGAGAACAATGGGAT
>JANHFR010001463.1:26372-39293 GCA_032468015.1 Mimophis mahfalensis | reverse complement strand
AGCTGCTCGCTCTGCTATTTGTTATGTTTGGTGATTCCTCTTGTTATGTTCAGTATTTTCTCATGGTGTGTTCTGTTATTCAAGCCTCAGGACGGGGCCCAGTCAACCCCCTACTATTTCAGCAGAGAATATAACCTATGATGTGTCCTGGCGCAGAAATCACAGAAAAATACAAATACTGAGTTTGTTGCACTTCCTCTACTTTATGAAGAGGCATTTATGAAACATTTCTTTAATACAGCTGAGGGTGGGAGAGGAAAATGTGTGGCCTAGGCCAGCACTCACCCATGATCTTTCTAACCATTGTGGACTATATATGTGTCTGCTGTGTTCTCACATTGAGATGGGCTTGTGTTTATATCTTGGAACACCTCCAAGAAACATGGGCTGAGATTGCCTGAGGCATTTCAAACCCTGGATGGCCCTGCTGGGAGCAGTGGGTCAGTGATGCTTTCCATCCCTCTTAGGTCCTGCAAATGACTCCCCAGTCATTTCCTCCAAGCCACCAACAGTGCAACCACACGAAGATTAAAACCTTTGGTTCCCATCTTCTCTCTCTCTCTCTCTCTCTCTGCTGCCTATCTAAGAACCTGAGGGCAGGATTCATAACACAGGAAGGAAAAGACATCAGTGCTTTCTCCCTGTGGTGTCTGAGACACACGGATTTCACAGCATCCAGCCAAGCCACAAGAATGCCAAAGCATTTATGAAAAGTGCTCACAGAAAAAAGTAGGAGTCAGAAATATCTAGAGGAGGCAGCATAGCTTATCCTTAGGAGAAACATCCAAAATGTTCATGACTTGGGCATAATCAAAGAAGGAAGCTGAGGGTAGCAGGTCTCAAAAAGAACATTACCAATACTCAAAATCCTGAGTAGGATCACAACTCAAACATATTGGCAAATATTTGTACAATCTAACAAGGTATTTCTCTCTTTTCACCTGAAAGAGTTATGCATGAAAAAAGATGGAACTTTGATTGCACTCTCATGGTGGCCATCTTGACTTGTTTGACTATACTCTGTGGAGACGACTCCTAACATCACTGACAGCCTTTCTTTACATCAGCATGGAACCAAAACAATGGTGTGAAGGGGAGACACAATCACAGGTGGTATTCAGTCAGTTCTGACAGGTTCCGGAGAACCGGTAGCGATAATTTTGACTGATTTGGAGAACCACCTCTGATTGGCTGACACCAGCAAATACCACCTCTGATTGGCTGACAGCATAGCCATGCCCACAGAACCGGTGGTAAAAGAATTTGAATCCCACCACTGGACACAATAGTCGCAAGTGCTCTAAGTTGTACAAGGGAAGAGGAAACATTATGCTTATAAAAAAAACCCCACTGTGTACTGGCTAGTTAACTGAAGTTTTGGGAGAAAAGGTCACGGAGGTGCTCAAGAAGAAAATTAAACGTTTCAGCAGCAAAGAGGTTAATCCTTTGAAATCAGTAAAGGGCCAGAACATAATCAATGAACTGCAGCTGGCTATAGCGAGTAGCTTACCATGAATACACTGTTAGTGAGTTGTGACAAGGAAGGTGGGATGGGCTTTTTTCCTCCTCACTGAAGAGAGAATCGGTTGAGAGCTGAACACTGCAGGGCTGAAGCCCAGGTGGAGCCCAAGTGGGTGGAGATAACTATTTCCTTTTCTCTCGTCTTTCTGACACCCTCTTCCTTTCTTAATCTGGAAGAAGGACTGAGAACTTTTACTGTATGCAGCATTTAAATTTCTCTGCCCTCAGTTCTAGAGTTGCAAGTTGCCCATATATACCCTCCATTAAGAATTGGGTTCACAATCTATGGGTGCTATTAAACGCAGCTTGATCAATGTACTTTTGTGGTACAAAGCACCAAATGAATTCTATAAGCAAATTATAGCCCTCCTGTGTTGTGCACAGGTGCAAGCTGTCAGGTACCACCCTACCACATTGTTTATGTAGCTTCCATTAAAGGCCACTTGGAAAGCATGGGTTAAAATGCAATGTTTGGATTGCTTAGCCCAAGAATATAGGCAGGGATGTCAAACTGGTGGCCTGCAGGCTGGATGCATCACGCACAAGCCACGCCCACCCCAGCTCCGTGAATGGGGAAAACGTCATGAAATGTCATGTGATTGCAACATGATACCACGAGTTTGACACCCGTGATATAGAGCATTTCTTGCCATTTTTACAGCAGGCACATGAAATCTTACAGTCTTCATTTTCATAAAGAAAATAGGACAGTTTTCGGAGAATTGTATAGCTTTTAAATATTTTTCTGTCAAGCCTGACATAGTCACCATTTATATTCCAATAATCCACTTTCAGCATATATTCACTGTAATCTTAATTGCCCAATGAATGCTTCCTTCCCAAATAGCTTTGTTAACTTCTCCATCTGATTTCCTTTATTTAAGCCGGTTGCAAATTTTCCTACTTGGAGCCCATGCAAAGTTAATCAGTGCATTTCTAAAGTTTTCATGGTACTTTGATTTTCTTTTTCCATCCCATTAAATTAAGAAAGGATTTATCCCATTCCATATTTTGTAATGTAAAGTAAGGAATATTACTTGCTTTCAATAATTATATCTATGGCAAACTTAGAGGAGATTTGAAATGCTACTTCCTAGTTCTGTTTGTTTTAGCATTCATCCATGTCTGTGCATGCTTTATTGCCTATTGTGATTTGATATATTCTTTTTGAAAGCCATTATGAGAAACATATTGGCTGGAAACAAAGGTATCCTAGGTACATTGTATGAATGGCTAATTCTTCTATAGACTATGATTAGCCAGTCTTCCAAACTTGAATAAATATAAGTTCTAATGATTGTCCAACAATATAGGGCACATTTTCTATACTTTATCCTTTTTTCTTCAGAGTTACAAAATTTGTGGGAAGTTAGGATAATTATTTTGGTGTCAAACTGATATAACATATTGTGGACAATGTCTGTCATCACCTAAAACAAATTCCTTCAACTGTGCAATCCAGAAAATACCAGAAAATACCAAGGAACATATAGACTGACTTGATGTATTGCACTAAGATTTGCTTAATGATGGTTTATTCTATCAATCACAATTGTTGGGGTTCAAATTCAAGTTAACCTATAAACTATTCATTACACACTGCATTGGTTCCCTCTCAAAAAAAGGCCACATTATGCCTTAGCACGAGGGTTGAATCCATTGACAGATAAGTTTTCCATATTTTTTTATTATGGTTCCCTATAAATTGCCAATCACATTATATGCATATCAGCCTTTACACATCTCAAGCTATGGTCTCTTGATATAGTCAGGAAAATCCTAGTAGCAAATTTTTTATAAACGCTATTAAGCAAGCTTGACTATGGAAACAGCGCTCAACCAGGAGCCAGACCTAACTCAAATGAACAGATGTATTCTACTAATGCAGCTTTCTCCAACATGACATCTCCAGGCTACTGGAGGTTGTTCTAGAGCAGGGCTGTCAAATTTGCAGTGTCGCAGCATCACATGATGTATTGGGACTTTTTTTCTCTTCGCTAAATTGGGAGTGGGCAGGGCCAGCGTGTGATGCATCTGGCCCATAGGCCGCGAGTTTGACAGCGCTGTTCTAGAGCTAAAAACTTCTACTATCAAATGGTAACTTTATTATTTTCTCTTGAGGGATGCATTGGTGTACTAACTCCATTTTTAGTTGGTAGAGATGGGTTTTTCACTGAGCTTGTGTTACAGCAATTGATTTTATTGTAATTTGTTTTATCAGGATTTTAGTTTTTCAAAAACAGTGCAAATGGGACTTCCCAGTAACAGGTACACAAAACCGCATTGCCTGCAAAAAAGACTATAAGACAATAAGAAGAAAACTCTTTGTTGGCCTTACCTGAGCTGATTAAAGCTGCCTGTCTGGAAAACAGCAAGCAAGTGTGAGCTACTTCTGATTCAGCCTTGCAAAATCCAGCCATTACAATAGCCCTACATACTAGTAACTTGCACATGTGAGGGCACATAGGCAAAACAAATTCGATCATCTCTGGGAACCTATATAAAGCACTGCACATTTGTGGTAGGGATAAGCAATGTGCATTGAATTGAACCTGTTTACATGTTTTACTACTGGCCAGAAAGAAATAGTACCAGTGAGAACAGGCTGCACAGGCTCAAATGCTCCTTCCAGTTCAATGATTTTACAATTCAGTAATACTACTGTAAATAGGTTTAAACTGGGTAAGCAAAATTGCAGGTGTTTATTTGAGCAACAACTCAATGTATAGAGAAAAAGCAATACCAGGAATAAAAAGGTGAACCATTGGAAGTAGTTTCTATGAAATGCATGCAAATAAATCTCTTGGCTGGCTGCCTTTCTTACTTTTCTGACTGAACTTTTCCAGTCATTATGTGATTATGTTTTTATTTCTATTTAAGAGAGACTGTATTACTTTTTGTCACCTAAACGGAATCTCTGCTTAATATGTCTCTTTAAGTCTCTGTATGCTTTTAAATTACATTTTCCAGGCACACCTGTCTCTTCTGTGGAGGAAGAGCCTAAAGGGTCTAAAGTTGATTGTCTAGGAATCTTTACATTAAATTGCACCAGTAAAATTAGGATTGATTCAATGGGCCAAAGTAACAATCTAGGGTTCTGTATAGGGGGCCTTTTGACAGTTTCCACCAAAACTCTGGGTGGAAAAATCTTCCAGCAATCATTTAAGAATATAACTCACCCTTAATGCTGACAAAAGCATAGTTATTGCAGAAGTCCAGTGGAAAGTGTTCTCTAGGGATTTAATGGAAATGTAGGGAGCCAGGAAGGATGCAAACATTGGACAGACAATTACACATAAAAACAGGGCATTCACCCATAACCCATGGCAACCTCAAAGGAAAACTTCTGGAATAACATGTGCTTTTACAAACTAGCATTCCCTTTGAGGTGATAAGACCACCTTTGTGGACTAGTGGGCAGGAGGAAAGGGACAGGGAGCCAAAAGCCCTTGTAACAGTCTGAGCCTAGGCAGAACAATGCTAGCCCGGGATAGGCAACTAGGACTCTCTTTAAATCCCTTGTAATTGGCCCTGGTAGCTGGGGCTGGCAAGAACTCATGTCCAAAACGTCTTGAGATGCCTAGAATGGATACTATACTTTCCTCAGAAAGAGTTCATTCATTCATTCATTCATTCATTCATTCACTCACTCACTCACTCATTCATCCATTCAACCTCACCCCCACTTTCTCTTTCATTCTTTCTCTCTCTCCCCCTCTCTCTCTTCCCATATGTTATGCGTCTCGGTGCATATCAGTTGCTGGCAGGTCTCTTCTCCGTGTCTTCCCTTTGAATGAACTGCCTGCGCGAGGGAGGCAGAGGGATCGAGGCGCCCGGTCTCTAACTCCTCCCCGCGAGTCTTTACCTCCCAGCCCAGCCCAGCGAAACCCAATAACCGCGACCATCCAGCCATGCCTCCCCTTCCCGGCGGCGCCGAGGAAGACGAGCACAGGAGCTTCGGAAGGTGCAGCCGGCCCTGGTAGCAGTTTTGGCGTCTTCCTGCGCAGCGCTCGGGCCGAGGGAGACGGCCAAGCGGCGCCCAGCATGCTGGCTGCGGGAAGTCCGCTGGCCGCCCGGCTGGACAGCAGCCTCTTGCTTTGCTGGCTCGTCCTGTCGCTCTCCGGCACTCTGGCATCGGCGCAGCCGCCGGGGGTCGCGGTCCTCTGCCCGCCGCTCTGCCACTGCGAGGAGGACGGCATCGCTCTCTCCGCCGACTGCTCCGAACTGGCGCTCGCCTCCGTGCCCGGCGGCCTCAGCCCCTTAACTGCCTACCTGTAAGCACAGACCTGTCAGGCGCTTTGCTTTGCTGGTCCCGGGCAGGGGAAGGGAGGGGAGGGGGAGAGAGGGAGGGAGAGGGAGAAGGAGGCGGGTGGAGGAGCAGAGCTGCCTGCCTGCCGCGAAATCCAAGGGCGACTCTAGCCGTATCCCGAAGGAAACGAGAAGGGGGCAGCTCTCCTGACGGAGGAGCCTCTCTCTCGGTCCTCAGCAAAGCCTGTTTACACTGTGATGTTCTGCTTGCGTTACTTCTTGATTGCTACGGATCAGCGGAAACAGAGCTGGTTTGCAGGGCAGATTCTGGTTGTTTAAAAGAGTGTATTTATCTTGAGTAATTAGGGCAGACTGCATCTCTCTCTTCCATAGTGCTCGAGTCAAGGGCCCGGGATCTTTGGGGGGTTTGCAGGCTCGGGGAGAGTCAACATCCCGCTTGTCCCCCGCGGCTTGGAAACCGAAGGGGTCCGGGATGGGGGGTGGGGGGAGAGAAGCAAGCTCTTTTGGCCCGGTGAACCCGAACCGTGGTAGAGAAGAACCGCTTGAAGTTTCGCTTCCACTGGTCCTCGCCACATCTATCTATCCTGTTCTTTGGAAAGTGCTTTGCCTGTCTAGCTGTAGCGTAGCTGAATAAGCGTGTAGCCAAACGGAGCAATCCTTGCCTCCCCGCGTGCTTCGTGGCTGTTTTCTCCAAGCGGCGCTTTCGCTTTGAAAGTCAGCCGCTTATGAAAGAGATTTTGCATATTTAGGCAGAGAAGGTTTAGCTAAGCTTCCCTGCGCTGACGAAGGAAGTGAAAGAGTTTGGCTTTACTTTAAGAAATCATACAAAGAGACAATGCAAAACGTGTGAGAAAGGCTGACCGGAAACCGGTGGAAAAGTTTCGTGAGATACCTGACAAAGAGAGTTGTGTCTATTTCTACACACTGTATCAATGTTTTGGGGTTTTGCCCCAAATTTGGCAACTTTAAGATGTGCAGACTTCAACTGCCCAGAATTTCCCAGTCAGCATTCTCAAAGTTGAATTCCACACACCTCAAAAGTTGCCAAATTTGAAAAACATTGCACTAAATCTGTACTTAAGCAGCACTGCCTAGAGGTCAGGCAAAGAGTTGGTGGGAGCCTTGCCTTTGGGTCTTGCTGCGTGTCTGACTCTTTATGGGAGGGAGAACACTCACACCTGGTATCTCCTGCCAAGCCAGTTTTTCTCCTTTAAGAGGAATATTCGGCCATTTCAAGGAGAAAACTGGATTCTGTTAAAACTCAGGAGGTGATACAATTGTCTTATCTCCCCGACTTTGGCTTTCTGATTGCTATTTGGATGTGTTTCTCCTTTACACAAAGCTGGTAAAAAAAAAGTTATTTAAGAGGGAAAGTTTTCTAGATAATTGAAGATTTGATCTATAGTGCAAAATATCTAACATGGTAAGCTATATATAACTAAGATATTGACTCCGGTGCCCAAAGTTCTATATCTAGAGTCCTTTTTGCAAAAAACAAACAAACAAAAAAAACCCAAAACAAACAAAAAACAACAACCAAACAACCCACCCACTCCCACAACCCTATAAATTAGTTAAAATCTTTGGCTTCAGCAACAAAGCCTTAGTGGTAGACTGAAAAAATAGAATTGATAAAATCAAAATAAGTTCTCATACTAGTCAACCTAGCAGCTCCTTAAGCAATCTTATTAAATAGCTGAGGTGAGCCCTGCACCCCAAAATATTCTTTCATGTATATAAAACTTTCCATGGATCGGAGATTCTTCCCTTTAAAATTCAACTTTTCCAGCCCATGGCAATATTTTTGCATGCGAACAACTGATTTCTGCAGAACACACTTAGGAATCCAACAAAGTGACATAAGGATGGCCTAATTTGGAGCTCATCATGTAGCATTACCTGGTGCTACTGTTAAAATGCTCTTAAGGGACCCAGTCCACCCCTTAATTCATCCAAAACTGCTTCTTCTTCAAGGCCTTGCCAAAAAACTTTCCTTTCAGTTTGCCCAAGGCCACCCCCAAAGACACCCTGATCAGGCTCCTGATTACTTACAGAAGTAATTTACTTATAGAAAGCCCTGCTTGCACCTTTGTGTAATTACTTTACAGGTCTTTGAGCTACAGCAGCAGCAGAAGCAGCAGAAACTGTTGATGGTACTTCCCCTCTCCCTACACAGCCTGGTTTGACTTCCTATGGCTGAAAGTGCTAGCAGGACTGAAAGCTAGGCTGCAAATCAGCACCCCTTTTAAGGCCAGCGACAAATGCTCTATTTGTTTGGTGCTGAACTAGCCCTCAGTTTGACACAGCGATCTTAGCCACAAGGTCAACACAACCAGTCTCTCATCACAAAGTTGGAATGCATATTGTACATATGAACTCTGTGAGGAAGACTCTTCATCTTTCAGGCATGAGATCCAGAATATAAAAGGGGCACCAGAGGTCCTTTTCTGCTGTAGCTATGAATTTAGAATTATGCTATATTAGGAAGAAAGCTGAGCAGGTATTTAACATCTTTCAAGGAAAAGGTCTTTGAGAAACTTTGGAGTGAAGAAATAGTGAAGTCAAGGCTTAAGTACTTCCATCTCTCTTAAATTCTGTCTTGACACATCTTTGCTTTTGTGGTTTGTTAACATGTGCATTCTTGCACTTATTAATATATCCTGGATAATTTGGCCCTATGATAAGTTTCTACAATCAAGAACTTTTCAGGGATTTTTGACTACAACTGCCAAAGATCACGTCTGTGTGTTAAAACTGCAAAAAAATAAAAAAATAAATGGAGGCATTTTTTGCTCTAACTAGAAAATTCTGAATTTATGGCATCTGCAAATATTAATTGCTTTCAGTTGATCTATCACTTTATATGGGTAAACTTAGTGTAAATCTAAAGGACTGATATAAATACATACAAGAATTGTAGGCTAGATCTGGGAGTTTAAAAAAAAAGTCTGGACAAACCACTTCTAAACGTTTGCCAAGAAAATGACATTGACTTCTCTATGTAGTTACCTAGAAGTCTAGCTAAGCTCAAAGGCATCTTTAATCACATTGTAACTCTTCTAGGAGACAATAATTCAGTTTCAGCATGTGGTGGCGCCATTGACAGTTCTTTGTAGGAATCAACCTTAAACTGTAAAATATAGTCTCCAAAATGCATCCTTAAATAAAAAGTTCCTCCAACTTTTTGATTTCTGAATAACAATTTCTTTGAAACTTTTCCTTCTCATTTCACAGAAGAATCAGGCCACCTGCAAATTCTCTAAAAGGCAAATGTAGTCTATTCTGCAAATGAATTGTATTTGGAAAATATTTAATATACAATAGTAAGACTAACTAGCTCTCCTACATCACTGTTTAGAAATCTTTTAGTCATGGTTGCATTCACACTTACTCATATTAACCAGAATTTTCTGGCTTGCAAAACACATTGAACCATGCATTAGCAATATGAATTGAGTTCACACAACACACTAGGCAAAATCTAGTTTTGCAACCTACATCTGCAAATATATTTTGGTGGAAAGTAGATAGGGTATCTAAAAGTAAATGAAGTGAGTCTAGTTACATTAGTTTACTCTTCCAGTATGGATATTATAAAATGGTAAAGAAGCCATTACATACTACATTACATACATACTACATGCCATATGTGTGTTAAGATAAAAGGAATCCTTTAGAATTTTATTAAATAGTTACTTTTAAAATAGATTTATTGACAGTTACTGAGTATTTTATTCTGCCATGGCTGATTTCCTCCCAGTCCAGCTACCTACCCACTTTAATTATAATTCTTTTTCAATAGTCACATACCCATGAGACAAAGGTGGTAATATAAGATTAAATCAACCTAAAGACAGGTTCATAGCATCCATCATTCATTCCTTCAGCTCTTTTTTTTTTGTATAGTATTAAACTTTAACCAGGTAGGCCTGCTTGCATGAAAGTCTATTAGATTTAGGATATCTTAGGAGTGTAGCTATGACTTGGAAAGTGGGGGGTGGGGAAGATATCCTTGGAAGGAGGAAGTAACAAACTACTCCTGAAGAGCAAGCTTGTCTTAGTGACCCTATGTTGCTCTTTTTCCATTCCAGTTCAGCTATTTGGTGTGTTGTGTGGTAATACTGATTGTAGCAATAAATAGCAATCTCTCTAGTTATCTCAGTTTTGTTCTCCACTGCTGAACTTGTGCAAACTGAAATTCAAGTCAGTAGATATTCACTGAGTTTCCCATTCTCTTCAACTCTTCACCCATCTTTGGAATTTCACACCCCGTGTATGAATTTGAAATTCAAGTGCCACTTTTCCCTTCTCTCTTCTAAATTTCTTGCTGAATGCAAACAGGATAGCCAGTGAAAAGTTGTACAATCTGGACCTTATCCCAGGCAAAAAGCTGTCCCCGGTTAGCTTGAACTTAGTCTGTCTTTTCATCCTTCTGGGTACTGAAGAAAAGGTGTTAGAATTTAATATTTGAAATTAACAAAAAGCTACTGTCTCCAGTGCTAGCATTAGAATGTGGGTGAGCACTGGATAATAATTGTATTCATTCAAAAGAAGATGTAGAACTGTTATTGCTACGTTCAAGAAATTGCTTACTGGTTGAATTGAGGCAGAAGTGGAAAATCTGGGACATTGTAGATATTTGTTGAACTACAACTCCCAATAGGCATGGCCAATTATTAGAGTTCCTTACTGTTAAATAGGGTCCAAATGGGTTTAGGACAGTTACATCTGTTGTGAAATTTCCTCCAAATTGCTTTCTGACCAATAAAAATACCTCGTATACCTGTTTCTGCAGAAGGTATAATTACATCCACTGTGCACCACCATTTGCTTAATTCAGTCCATTCACATAGTTTTCTTGCAACATGATTTTGAATGTCTCTTTAGGTAAAATACTACTGTACTACAACTTGAAGTTTCTGCATTTATTTAAGAAGGAGACAACTCCATATGCCATGGAAAACACAGAATGTATAATATTGAGATACAATCTTGAGTACTTTCACAGGAAGAATTTGGTGTCATTCCCACACAGAGGTTTCTAAATAAAGCAACAACCTGGTGCATTTAGGCTACTAACAAAGTTGGTGGCAAAATACACTGCCCTAAGGTGTACACTAAAGAATACACAAAAATCCATGGAGCCCTAAGGAACTTCAATTTTATGATTTTTGTCTGTTCAACTTCAACTTCCAAAGATCTTGTGTCTTCAAGTTATTTATTTTGCAGCATAGCAGTTCATGAATCTGCTTTCATTTGCATGGTGGTGGACAGTGGATGTAATTATGCCTTCTGCAGAAATAGGTATACCGAGGTATTTTTATTGGCCAGAAAGCAAATGCTGCAAAAAAGAATTGTATTTGTAGAGAGAACAAGAATAAGTTCTATATTACTTACATACGAATCATGATGGATTTTAGATTCTGAAATCCAAATTAAGCATTCTTGTTCATCTTACATTCAAATTTAGAACAGAGATTAACAAGAGATTATCCAACAAAGGAGATTTCAATTCCCAATTCAAAAATCTCAAAATAACAAAGGGTCTGTTCTCAGTCGCACTCTACTTCAAACCAGATAGCAGAATATATACAGAGGCTGTACTTGTGGCATCTGGTCCTAAACCATTTATTAAATAGAGCACCATGAATCCACAAATGGATCAGAACTAGTGAAGGTAAACTTATAAAGCTACTAGTATATGTGCCATACAGTAGCTCCCATAGATACACATTTTAATATTGTCTATGGCTTTTGGACTCTCTTCAAACAACCCCTTGGAGTGTATCATGCAAGAATCTTGGAAGAATAAGTAAAATATAAATCTTTACTTTATTTTTGTTTGTTGATTTGTTTATCAAATTTATATGGTGGCCTATCTCACAAAAAGCAATTCTGAGTGACATGCAATAATAAGTTACATCAATATACAAGAACAATCATTATTAAAATTACAGGACAGTCATATAGGGACTCTGGACAGTGTACAATTAAATACTAGCAAATACAATATTAACCACAGTCATTGGCTCATCTCAGAATTTCGTCGGTCGCTGGGGATCCCCGGATCTGGTGGCATAGCCAGATCTTGAGAGCTTCCTGAACATTAACACAGCTGGAACTAACCTCACTTCAGAAGGCTGGGGGAGAAGAACATTTCATAAGACAGGCACCATAGTACAGAAGACACATCTTCTGAGACCCACCAATTGGGACCCTGCCGTATGTATTCTCCACCATATCTTATGGGACAGGCAGCTACATTTGGGAAGAAGCAGTCTCTCAGATAACCCAATCCTTACCATGAAGGGGTCTATACCATTTTGAATTGGACCTGAAAGCAAAATGGCAATCAATGCAGTTTATGGACCAGCAGTATAATCTGTGCCACATATAACTAATTGCCTGGCTGCTGCATGCTGCATCAGTTGAAGCTTACAGGTACCCTCCAAGAGCAACCTAAGACTCCTAATGAAAAAAAGAAATTCCATTCTATATTCAAGCCTTGAAGAATGAAGATCAAGCAGGATTGCTAAAATTATTGGATTGTTAATTGGAATACTTGTATAGGCAGGATTATATAAATGAAGTTACCTGGCCCTACAACACCATGATTAATATTTAGAAATATTTAAGACGACACTAGACCTCGGAGCCATCCCATGAAGGAAAATCCCATGCACCGTGATGATACAATGGAATTAAGCCTAATAATGTTCAAATTCGCAATTAAATGTCTTATGGAAATATGGAAAAAGTAAAACATGAGATAAGTCATTCCAGATGCCATATTGCATTTGGTTTCTGGAAACTGAGGAAGTTGAAAAGCCAACTGATTGGTTTGTTTATAGCAAAATATTGCCGTAATTATACAGCAGTGCAATGTTACGTGCACATGTTTGTAAGGACATTGAAATGTCTTTATGGTCATGTGTGTACCTTCATGCACTCAGTCTTTTTCAACCTTGGTGCCCTCCAACTGCATGGATTTCAATTTCCACAATTGTTAGCCCTGGCCATGCTGACCAGGGGAGTCTGAGAATTGGCATGTCTGGATTTATTTATTTATTTATTTATTAATCGAATTTATATGCCGCCTCTCTCCCGAAGGACTCGGGGCGGCTTACATAT
>JANHFR010001459.1:76046-89292 GCA_032468015.1 Mimophis mahfalensis | reverse complement strand
ACTCCCAGAATTCCTCAGCCAGCAAAGCTGGCAGAAGAATTCTGGGAGTTGAAGTCCACAAGTCTTAAAGTAGTCAAGGTTGGAGACCCTGACCTATATGAAACAGTCTCATTAAACACTTTATTTATTTTGTTCTTTTGTTAAAAAAAACTATTTTTTGTTACATAAATAGATGTAATCACGTAAATCTTCTGCTGTCTTTCATAAATTAAAATTAACTTGAAGTTTTTTATCACAGTAACCTCTTCAATTCACTGCACGTCTTTTGAAGACTGCTATATTGTAACATTTATATATTGATCTTCACTGCATGTACAGGGAAATGTTTTTCAGATTTCAATTTGGATGTACAATAACGATAAAACAGGGTTTTCATCTAGTTTAGAGGTGTCTAACCTCCAGCAACTTTAAGACCTGCGGACTTTAATCATAGAATTTCTCAGTCTATTATGCTGAGACCACATGTGGAATACTGCAACCAATTTTGGTCACCACGTTACAAAAAAAGATGCTGAGACTTTGGGAAATGTGCAAAGAAGAGTAACTAAGATAATTTAAAGGCCTGGAGACTAAAATATATGAAGAATGGTTGGAGGATTTGGGTTTGGCTGGTCTAAAGAAAAGAAGGACTAGGGAGGACAAGATAGCAGTATTCCAGCATTTGAGGAGCTGCCCCAAAGAAGAGGGGGTCAATTTATTTTCCAGAGCACCAGAAGGCAAGAGAAGAAACAATGGATGGAAAATAATCAAGCAGAGAAGCTACCTGGAATTGAGCAGAAGCTTCCTAACAGTGAGGACAATCAACCAATGGAACAGCTTGCCTTCAGAAGTTGCGGGTGCTTCAACAATGGAGGATTTTAAGAAGAGACTGGGCAGCCGCTTGTCTGAAATCTTATATGATATCCTACTTGAGCAGGGGGCTGGACTAGAAGACCCCCAAGGTCCCTTCCAGCTCTGGTTTGATTCTGATTCTGAAAGTTGAATTGAAGTCCCCAAGTCTTAAAGTTGCCAAGATCTGGTCTAGGCATGAAGGCTAAAAAAACACATCCAGTTAGGAAGATGGGTTAGGCTTATTCCAGGGTGGTTAATTTCTTTTTATCAGGCAGGCCTGTAAAACCACAAAAACAGCTTTTCTTGTGGCATTTGGCATTTTATTTCTCAGCCAAAATAGGAAATACATACATTCGTACTGCAGCAGAGAAAAAAGTCAGACAAAATTATATGAAACCGAATATGTTTCTTATTTAGTCTTAGCTTTTTTGGCTATGTTCCTGACCGTATTTATGCATCCAAAACTAGTATGTTCCCATGTGAAGCTCTGCAAGGTGATTGATTTCAAAACACTCTTCAAATAGTTTTGAAGTGTGGAATTGAGCAAGGGATTTTGAAGCACCCTGAGAGTTTCATGGTCCATTTGGAGAGCTGATGAACTTTTTGGCACTTTCTGGTTCTCCAACACAGTTACATCTTGATTTCTAGATTAGCAAGGATTGAGGGACTAGTTGGCCGATGAACCATGCCAATAGGGGCATCTGCTTGGGTGGGCTGAGGTGGGGGAACAATGGGCCAACATGGCCATCACAATTGTGTCATTGTAGCCTTGCCGCTTTGACCATATGTCGCTTCAGTTGCAGTTGTTCTCTTGGCCTGTGCCGCCACCCAACAAGCATTCCAGCTTCACTGAGCTTATTTTTAAAACAGTTTTGATGTCTTTTTAAAAAATTGCTAAGCTAGCAAAGCGGACTTTCTGAACTAGTTCAGCAAAAGTTATCTAAAGGTCTTTGCTGGACAATTTAGCTTCTTCATGATCCTTGCCTCCGCCTCCTGCTTTAAATGGGGTGCCCAGGGAATGATGCAAAATGTGTTGCCAAGGTGTCCAGAATCATCCTGCTGAAATTTAGAAGAGGAATATGTCAAAAACAGCCTTCCATCCTACCTATTTTCATCCAGTTCTGTCTTTAAAAAAAAATGGAAACAGCTTCAGACATCTTGATGCTTTCTCATGATGTTCTTTGGTGGGACTTCTACCTTGGAGACACAGGTAGGTTGCCTTTATTGTTTACTTCTGGCCACTTTTTGGCCTTTGACTCATGAATTTACTTTCCTAGCTTATCACATCTACTTATCAAGCTTAACAATCTTTTCAATAAAACCATCGCCAAATCACACATTCTAGTCTAGATGGAGTTAGGTATATCTTGAGCTGAGTGAATGCTTATTGTTAGAGAATAACAAGAGTTGGAAGGGACCTTGGAGGTCTTCTAGTTGAACCCCTGCTCAAGCAGGAAACTCTATACCATTTCAGATAAATGGCTGTCCTATCGATTCTTAAGAGCCTCCAGTGTTGGAGCAGTGGAGCACCCCCAACTTCTGGAGCCAAGTCATTCCACTGACAGGTTGTTCAAAATATGAGGAAATTTCTCCTTAGTTCTAGGCTGGTTTTCTCTCCTTTGTTTCCATCAGTGGTGGGCTTCAAATTTTTTTACTACCGGTTCTGTGGGTGTGGCTATGCTGTAGGCCAATCAGAGGTGGTATTTGCCGGTGTCAGCCAATCAGAGGTGGTATTTGCCAATTTTCCGGACCAGTCAAAATTATCGCTACCAGTTCTCTGGAACTTGTCGGATCCGGCTGAATACCATCTCTGGTTTCCATCCATTGCTTTTTGTCCTGCCTTCCGGTGCTTAGGAGAATAGGTTGACCCCCTCTTCTTTGTGGCAGTCTCTTAGATATTGGAAGATTGCTATCATGTCACCATTAATTCTTTGTTTTATTAAACTAAACATAACTAATTCCTGCAACCATTTTTAAGACAATTTCTTTCTTATATGGTGCAAAGCAGCTTCCATGTTTTCGCCTTCACTCTTATCTGGTATTAAGTTGTCGAGAACGTATACCAATGAGACATCATCTTATAAAATTTTTCTTTTAAGTGATACTTTAATGTAAATTTTAAACCTTTCATCCACATATTTTCCCATTGTTCAAGCATGACATCCTATCCAAAATTCCTTGCTCACTGAATCATGCAGTGGTTTACATGTTCATTCTCTAGATCCAAAATCAATAACAATTTATAAACTTTAGCAATAATATGACCACCACATGGTAAGATTTCCAATTCGCCCGTTTTGACTCCTGGGCAAGTCTGAATGTCTGGACAAGTCCCTGTAATTTTATTGACAAAATTTTGGAAGTAATTTGCTGTGGTCTCCTTTCCAGAGGAACTGGCCCAAAGTCATGCAGGTCTGAGAAGTAACTACACCTTCTTGTCTCTTGGTTTCTAACCTGGAGCCTTTACCACGAAACCAGACAAACTGGGAAAGCACAACTGTTTGTTGTGCTTTCCCAATTTTGTGAGTGGTGACTCTTACAATTCCCGGCACTTCTCCACAAATGTTGTGAATTCTGGACATTATAGTCCAAAACATTTGAATGACGCAAAGTCAGTGGAAGCTGCTTTGCACCATATAAGAAAGAAATTGTCTTAAAAATCAACTACAGGTAGTCCTCAACTTACAACAGTTCATTTAGTAACCATTCAAAGTCACAACAACCTTGAAAAAAGTGACTTATGAAAGTTTTTCACACTTACAACTGTTGCAGCCTCCTCAGGGGCATGTGATCAAACTTCAGATACTTGGCAGCTGGTTTATATTTATGATGGTTGCAGTATCCTGAGGTCATGTGATCCTCTTTTGCCATCTTCTGATCAGCAAAGTCAATGAGGAATCCAGATTGATTTAACAATAGTGTTCTAACATAACAAATGTGACGGTTCAGTTAACAACCTTGGCAAGAAAGGTTGACAAATGGGACAAAACTCAACAAATGTTTCACTTAACAACAGAAATTTTGAGCTCAGTTATGGTCATAAGTCGAGGACTACCTGTATTTTAAAATATTTATTATATATAGTCCAACAAGGCCACATTTTTAAAAATGAAAATGAAGCCCAGCCCAGGTTGGCTACATCCCTGTTGTAAATATAGATTCCCAGCAGGCACAGAAAATATTGAGCAGCATCATATACACATGCATTTTTGTGTTACTTACCCAACTGTGACATTCTCTGCAATGGCAACTAAAGGAAGCACTTAACTCCAACTTGGTGTGAAGATACAGATCACGTAATAAAGAAGGGTTTAACTCTGTTTACTAAATATGATAAATCACATAGAGTAGCCAGACTAGGACAGCAAAACAGGTATTTTAAACTGGTTTGCATACACAGTAATTTTTTCTCCTCACATAGTCCTTTGAATATTTAGTCAATATTATAACATACCTGAAATTTATGTCTTCGGTTGCCTCTTTTAACTTGTGCATAAATAGTCAACAAAAAAACCAGTTCTCAAGATGGAAGAGATAAGGATGCCATTAGTAACAAAGTTATGTGGAACACACACACACACACACACACACACACACTGGTGTACTTTGAGTCAAGGTGAAACTAAGGTTAAAAACACCTGAGTTCAAAATGTTGTATCATATTGCATACATGTGCGCACGTGCGTGCACACCCACACCCACACACACACTTATTGTGGCTGTATTGTATTTTTTTATATCGATATCTATATATCTAGATCTAGATCTAGATCTAGATCTAGATATATTGTGGCTGTAGAAAAAACAAAACTGGTTTAACATTTTTATATTTCCACAATCCAATCCCCGTTCTGAATGACATATACTGGAGTATAGCACTGGGCATCGTGTTGTCTTAGCCTCAAGAATAAATTAGTGCCTTTATTTTTATATATTATTTTATTTATATATAACATGTGGATAGCCTCCCATCTTTCAATCAGTTCTGGGCAGCTACCTTTGCACCATGATGGCTACCTTTGCACTCAGATGAACAATAACTTGAAGGATAGCAGTTAGGGAAGTTTATACAGCAGGGTGTCTAACTGTGGCAACTTTAAGACTTCAACTCCCAGAATTCCTCTAGCTCAGTGGTTCTCAACCTGGGGGTCTGAACCCCTTTGGGGGTCGAATGACCCTTTCACAGGGGTCACCTAAGACCATCGGAAAACACATATTTCAATACAAATACAGGTGTATGTGAAAATAATTTTATGGTTGGGGATCACCACAACATGAGGAACTGTATTAAAGGGTCGCGGCATTAGGAAGGTTGAGAACCACTGCTTTAGAGAGCCACAACATCTTTTTAGAATGGCCTGATCCATGTCAGACTTTGGCAAAACCCAATGCCTCCTCTCACTCTTTATTCAAAATTAATTTCGTGATCTCTCATTATCTATTCCAGAGGATGAGCCTTTTTTGATGAAGAGCCGCCTGTGCTATAAAAATGGTCAGCTTGAAGGTTACTTCTGACAGTGGGCAGAAGTTGCAGCTTTTTTCCTCTGGGCTGCCCCCTCCTTCTTTCTCTCCCTGGAAAAAGAAGCTATTCCCCAAGGGGCTGCCATGGAAAGCATGAATGATCCTGCCATGACCGGAGCCAGATCTTGATGTGTCTTACACTGCGGAAATAGGACAAGGCTAATAATGCAGTTCTCTACCTCAAGGGATTCTTGGTTTTGTTGGATTCCTCTAATAGAAAAAATCTAAACTGAAAGCCAATGCAGGCACGGTCTTTCAGCATTTCAAATGTTTTTTCGCCTCTTCAAACATTTTATATAAGATTTTAAAAGCTTGCCACATTTGACGGTTCTCATGTTTATTTAACAATAGCTGATGACCTGGCTTCACCCGGGTATAGTTGGGCGTGCCTGTTCCATCACCACTCGGCCCCGGCAGGGCGAAAGTCATCCTGCCACCTCTGCTGCTGCCTCAGTCACTCACACACCAGCTGCCTGCCCTCTGTCACCGGTCGGGCCCATTAGGCCAAAAGTTGTCCCAGCATCTGTGCCGCTGCCTGGTCCATTGCTGCTCGGCCCCAGCAGGCCGAAACTCATCCCGCTGCATCTGCAGCTGCCTCCTCCATCACTGCTTGGCCCAAGCTTGTGGCGCTGCCTCCTCCTGATGGCCACTGCCTCCAGTTTAAAATATCAGTGGACTGTGCTGCACATGTGCCACACTGCTCTCTATCAGGACTGTGAAGGGGTCAGCACTTCAGCACTCTTTTTAGAGGACAAAGACTCCCCCCAACAGTGTTTCTTACCCCCACAGTGTTTGTTGCCGGATGGTAAGTTATCCATATGCGAAGTTTGGTTGAGAATGGTGCAGCCATTGAAGATCATGTATGGCACGCACACCCACACCCACACCCACACCCACACCCCCACACACACACACACACTGCTTTATATATAAAGAAGTATGGTATCTGCAGAGGTCATGCAAGTCACTGGTATTCAACATTAATGAAACACATTATACATACAAACACAAATCTGAGTTTGAGTAAAGCATCTGTGGGAGTGTGTGTAAAACAGCATAAAAACCAGAGGTGGTATTCAGCCAGTTCCAACAGGTTCCGAAGAACCAGCAGCAATAATTTTGACTGGATTGGAGTACTGGCAAATACCACCTCTGATTGGCTGACAGCATAGCCATGCCCAATAAGCCACACCCACAGAAGTGGTAGTAAAAAAAAATCGAATCCCACCACTGATAAAAACCATGATAAAATTGCCATAGTATGGCACCATAGAGTTCTCATAATTCTCATGTTAATGGTCTCCTAATTTTGCAGTTTGTAAACAAAATGTATAGCTCTTGGATTTCACTTATGGGAACATTTATTTCTACATTGTGTGCAGTTTAGAAATGAAGAATTGTGAGTTGAGTTACTGGATTCAGCAAAGACTACAACCTACCTGATATATTATTAAATATCATATTACATCACATTCAATCCCAGCTGCAGGGTGGGAATCTAATCACTCCACTGTACATGGCATTTTCATCAACCTGGCACTGGTGCCATGTCGCTGTGTCTCCACATAGTTCCCCTTGGGCAGCTGAATTAATTTCCTTCCGGTTTGGTTGCAGCCAGGTCAAATATCAAATTGTCTGATCTGTAATTGGTGATGCTAAATCTCTGCAGGGCTTGGTAGGGGGGGGAGGAATGAATGTTCCCCCGTGCCGGAATTCTTGTTTTAACTTACCTCTCACCTTCTGAACTCAAAGCTTGCTTGTTAGCAGATTTCACAGTACACTTTACCGGTGAACCTGATCTTAATTTTTCTAGTCAGATTTGTAATAACCCTTTAGAAAAAGCTGCCTACCTTGATTTTCCCTAATTATATATGCAGCATTCATTTACTCTTGCAGAAGAAGCTATCTTCCAGATTCTGGGCTCAAGCAAGCCATTATTTTCTCTCTGCACATACATAGATGGTGCTTCAGTCTGCCGTTGCAGCCAATAGCGAAGGTGCCTCGCTGGAAACTCAGTGCCATGTCATTATCACAGTTAAGTGGGAATATGTAGGAAGAATGATGTTCTGACAGCCAAACATTGCACCAACAGCTCAGGTTTTTTGTTTTTTGTTTGCAGTGATTAGACAAATGTGTGCAGCGTGTACTGAAAATACTGAAGAACAAATTTATTTTTCCTCCTTCTTTTGTGGAGGAGGATGAGTGGTTTTTCTGTTACAGGAACTGTCATAGCTCAGGGGCTGAATGAGAATGTTGACATTCTTCTACTAGTTGGTTGCAAGGGACAGTGATTGGCTCGTGGTGTTCTATGCCAGGCTCAACATTTTAAGGTCAGCACAAGTAAAAGTAAGAACACAAGAAAATCCCTGGTGGATTTGGCCATCTTGTTCAGCATTCTGTGTTTCATGAGGGTCAAATGAAGGTTTTGAGCAAGCCCATAAGCCAGGTTGGAGAATGACAGCCTTTATTTTTGACATTGATCTGCAATAGCAATAGCATTTGATTTATATACTGCTTATCAGGGCTTTCAACCCACTCTAAGCGGTTTACAAAGTCAGCTTATTGCCCCAGCAATCTGGGCAGTAGTGGGATTCAATTTTTTTTACTAACGGTTCTATGGGCGTGGCTTAGTGGGCGTGGCTATGCTGTCAGCCAATCAGAGGTGGTATTTGCCATTGTCGGCCAATCAGAGGTGATTCTCTGAATCAGACAAAATTATTGCTACCGGTTCTCTGGAACCTGTCGGAACTGGCTGAATACCACCTCTGAATCTGGGTCCTCCTTTTACCCACCTCGGAAGGATGGAAGGCTGAGTCAACCTTGAGCCTGGTGAGATGTGAACTGCCTAATTGCAGGCAGCTGGCAGCTAAGTACTACATACAGCACTCTACACGCTGCACCACCACAGCTCTTGGATTATATGCCCCTGCAGTCATTATTCTATTAATTATGGAATATTTCACTCTCTGTATCATTCCAATTTTAGTATAAGTGCTGCCAAAGCAAGCACAGAATATTTCACTCCCATCACCCATTGTTCTGCATGGCTTAGAGGATTTAAAACTGAGCCAGAGCAAAGGTGGGGATTTAGCTACCTTGGCTGTCCATGGTATTTTCAGGAGTCTTGGGTCCAAGTTCAAAGTTCAAAGGCATCATTAATCCTATCATGCTTTTTAGCTAAGTCCAATTTTGGCTTCCATAGAGCCTCGCGGGGAATATCCTAGCTTGCACAATTCTGACATTGCATGATTCAAGATTGTTCGCGCTACCTTACATATCAAGATCTGCCTTTCTTGGAAACATCGTCCTGTAATTCCCCTTGGAATGAATTTTGGAAGCCTCATAAGCGAAGGGAAAGTTGCAGGCTGAGTGACGCAGGGAAATCGCAGAAGGAGAATTAAGGATGGGAGGTGAAAAGTATCTAGAGGCACTTTTGTTTCTGGTGGAATCTCATTTGCTATTTGACATGAGTTTAGATAAATCCGTATTTCCTCCCACCTTTTCCCCTGTGAAGACTGTCTCAAATGAACTTCAGGTCCAAATATTTGAAGAGAACCATTTGCTCATTGCTATTGACAAGCTTAATTGGTGGTGACTACGCAACCAGATGTTGATATATGTTCCAGCTTTCAGATGCAGAATACCTCTGCAAAATTTCATTCTTAACTTTTGACTCCTAGCTCCCTAGACAAGCATGCACACACCCCTATATTTCTAGCATCGGTTTTTTTAAAGCTTGCACTGAATGTAACTGGCAATTTGCTGGTGATAAGCCCTGCCCTGGGCAATATGCTATTCCTTCTTTCCTAGCATAAAGTTAGAAGAAACAAGAACTGGGGCTCAGGGTTGGCCCTACAGATGAAAGATACTGTTTTCCCCATGTTGGGGATTGAGGTATATAGAAGAGAGCTTTTGTTCATGATCTTATCTTCCAGCTATTTGGTTTATCACCAGAAACGCCCCAAGATTTATTTCAACTTTCACTAAGAAGTGATTCCATTTAAAGGAATGTGGCCTTGGAATGATTAATTGAGAAACACTTTTGAGACCTTCAAGCACAAATATTTATAGTTTTACTGAGAGGTGATAAGTGTTGGACTCAAAACATTTTTCTTGTGTAGTATCTGTTGTGCCAGATAACCTTTTCCCATTATAGTCGTGCTTCTATTTTCTCTTTTTCTGATTCCTGGTTCAGCTACGACAATGATGGAAGGATCATCCATGGTCCATGCATGTAGCTGTCCCAGCACCATCTGAAGCCCCTGTGCTGAAAAGGAGAAATTTCATCAGTGACTCATCATTGATGATTGAGCATACATTATGAGATCCATAAGCTCATATCATGCTTCCTGGGGAAATATGTAAAGTTGTGCAAAGTTGAGTGGAGCCATTCATAAAAGGAAAGATTTGAGATCCAGGACAAAATCAGTTCAACAGATTTGCCTCTCCTTGTAAGCACCTTCCATCCAAGAAATAGTTGGATCTAGTCTTGTAGGACAGAAGAAGGCAAAGCTAAAAACAGTAGGAATGGTAAAGTCAGTACCATGGACAGTTCATAAGGGATGATAGTAGTATTAAGGACAACAAGCAGATACTTGAAAGGTTATTCTTACTAAAGTCAAGCATCTACTCTACCAGCTCATGATTATGTCATTGTTGAATCCTTACAACCACAGAAATGGATTTTCTCCATGACCATCTACTTCTGATTTGTTCTCCCAGATCTCCTGCCATAACTGTCCATCTTGTTGTTAATTATTACTTTCTTTTAATACTTTACTTTCTTTCATTCATTGTTTTCTTTTCATTGTTCCTACAGCACTACGGAGTCGATCAGGACGTGCTATCATCAATGGGAATTGGGCAATTGATCGACCGGGGAGATACGAGGGAGGAGGAACAATGTTCGTCTATAAGCGACCCAACGAGATCTCAAGTACTGCTGGGGAATCCTTTTTAGCAGATGGCCCAACCAATGAAATCTTGGATGTCTATGTAAGAATCAAATATCATTTCTTTAGTGAACTAGAGGAACCATCCTTAACAATTAGGAAATCATTTACTCATGGATGAAATAATTTTCTAGGTTAATTTTCCATTTGGATATGTTGAGAAGGAAGTCAGAGACCTGGGCAGGTGTGTGTGTGAGTTTATTTATTTATAACCTACTGTCAGACCTGCCTCAACTTGAACCTTTAAGCAAGCACAATCCGTAACTCCATTTGTTAAGAAAGGTATAGTTTACTAAAGGTCAGATGAAATACAGTAGAGCAAAGGCAGAACAGAAAAGCACAGCAAATTCCTAGGTGTAACTTACTGGCAATTCTGATGCCTAGTCTCTGATGGGTAAATATTTTGTTTTGTTTTGTTTTGTTTTGTTTTTGTTTTGTTTTGTTTTGTTCTGTTCTGTTCTGTTCTGTTCTGTTCTGTTCTGTTCTGTTCTGCTCTGCTCTGCTCTGCTCTGTTCTGTTCTGTTCTGTTCTATTCTATTAGCCTATATGCTACCTATCTCTGAACTTGAGGGGAGAGAAAAATGTAGCGATGAATAAAGCTACATTTTTTAATTGGAGTTAATGTCCTTAAGACCACCACCAGGAATTAGAATGTCTATTTTGTGTGAAGGCAAGCCCTTGGGTTGCCGGTCCCTGCCCCCGGGAGAAGACCTAAAATATAGAGACGAGGATCTTTGAGATCTTTGAGATTCATTGCAAAGAAAAATAAAACACGATTATAGTAATCTAATAAAACCTTTAATGATAAAATAAACAAAACCGTCTACATTCTTACTAACATAAGGAAAGAACATCTTAAGGAACAGTGGCAAGCAGGAGAAGAATAAAAAGAAAGTAAGTTGAGTGTGCAGACTCAGAAACTCAGCCTCACCTTAAGGAATGTGAATTTAGCCAAAACACTGAACCACATATATGGGTTCACCATGGTTACTAGATAACTAGAAAAGTGACACTCAGAAAAGACACTTTAGTCTTGCATGTTTACGTAAGGCAAAGTTTGGCTGACAGACTCCGTGACATTTTGCTTAACAACCAAGTGTCCAGTCCTAACTGTGGTTGCTAAATGAGGTTTACCTGTTGTTTAAGTCTTTCTGTGGAGTTGGTTTCCTGATCTGGTCTCGCTGGTGGGATCAACTGGGTTTGTACATCAGAGTCAACTCAATGAACAAGGGTTCTTCTCTCTTTCACAGATGATTCATCAACAGCCCAATCCAGGCATCCATTATGAGTACATTATTCCAGGTCCCAACACCATCAGTTCCCAGGTGCCTCTTCACAGACGGCCAGGTAAAAATGGGGCGGTTTGCCTCAAGCAGTCTGATGGTTTTCACTTTCTCTGGATTGGCAGGGAAGTCTTAAACAAGGCATTTTCCCATCCTTTTAGTGGGAGGAAATGGTTCTCTCTGATGCATCCAATAAAACCATCTTTGAAAATGCTTGTCCCGCTGGGCTTTGGTTTTTTTTTCATGAAGGCGTTTTGCTTCTCATCCAAGAAGCTTCTTCAGTTCTGAAGCTTCTTCCAGCTGAGCCAGAACTGAAGAAGCTTCTTGGATGAGAAGGGAAATGTCTTCAGTGAAAAACTAAGACCAGTTCCTTTTGAAAAAGCTCCTTGATCTGGATGACTGAGAATCTCCACAGATATCACATTTGTCATTGTTGCTTTTAGGCTTCCCCAAACTCAATAGCTTTATCAAAAGGTTATTTAGGAGGGTCATCTACCTACTCAATCTACCAGGTCTGGTTTCTCTAGCTTTTCAAAGATTATTTGTCTGTTTGTTTCGCCTTCATTCCTTTAGAGAACTAAATGCTTCTAAAAGGTTATTCTGTGGTCTTCCTGGATATTTCTGCACAATTCTCTACGTGCGAAAGAAATTTTATCCTTACAGATAAAACAGATTTTATTCATGGAAAATACAGATGGTGGGGGAATAGGCCTCCTTTTTTTTATTCTACCCAGCTTCTCAGTTATATTTTCATAAAATTTCCTCTTCCTTCCAATTTTTGGGTAGAATAAAGAACACATTTTTTTCCCCTCACACCAATTCTTCCCTCCTTAATTTCCAGCTATTTAGCTGGTGTGTTTCCCGTTGTTGCTTCAGTTTTGTTCACGCCAGAATGCTTCAACTGAATGCTCTGCTATTGTAAGATCGGTCAAAGAACAAACGTCCAACTTTTCACCTCATGACCAATAGAATATCTTATTCTAAACAGTTCATGGCCTTTGCATCGTTCAAACAATCCTGGTGTTTTGAAGTTCAATGCTACAAGAAACCTCTGAACTTAGGTGGTTACCCCCGGTCCTCGAAGGGCTTGGGGCCGTTTGTATTCTGGCTGGCTCATGGCTGAGAAAGAAATGTTCGTTTTTGTGATGCGATTGACCTCATGTGCCTAGGGGAGCCATTCAATGGCCAACTGGATGTGACAGAAACGGTGAATTATGAGGAGGAAGATTTGCATCAGGAGACGAGCAGTCACCCGAGACAACCAGGGATGAGTCAGCCTGGAAGATTTCCTTCCCAAGTTCCAGACAACCAAGTCCCGGTTGGTCAGCCTCCGAGACGCAGCCGGGAACATAACTGGAAGCAAATTGGAATGACGGAATGCAGCGCGACTTGTGGGAAAGGTTTGTAGCGGCGAACTCACTGATCTGGCCTTGAAAAGGCCAAGGGCTAGAAGTGAAGGAGGTGGAGAATTTAGCTAATTGATTCATTTCTTGATTCAATGTCTATAACTGCCCATCTCTGCCAAGTGATTCTGCGTGGCTTAAAGGTAAAGGTAAAGGTTCCCCTGGCACATAATTGCTACTCATTCCTGACTCTAGGGGGCGGTGCTCATCTCCGTTTCAAAGCCGAAGAGCCAGCGCTGTCCAAAGACGTCTCCAT
>JANHFR010001459.1:27753-38054 GCA_032468015.1 Mimophis mahfalensis | reverse complement strand
ACACTTGTATTTGTATTGAAATATGTGTTTTCTGATGGCCTTAGGTGACCCCTCTGTAAGGGTCGTTTGACCCCCAAAGGGGTCCCGACCCACAGGTTGAGAACCACTGTTTTAGACCAAATATATTTTTACTTCAATAGAGACTTGCTATTAAGAATACCCACTGGAAAGGTTACAGGAAGGATACAGGCATAGCATGTATTTTTATGCAAATCCAGTCCAATGCCATGTTCCATGCTTACATCCTGACATCTCAAATAGGACTGGAAAAGACCTATGTAATTTTGGTGAGTCAACACTAATTGTAATAGAAAATATTTAGTTACGCAGCCTAATTTCCTGATCTGATTATAAAACAGCTTAGCATTTTCTCTAATTTCATGGAAACTTTTGAAAGGAAGCTCCCTGTTTTGGTTCAAGCTTTTAGTCACTTTAGAAGTAGTTGTGTGTTCATGGTAAATTCTTTTTTGCAATGAAATTTTGGACTAAACCTTCATGATTCTTCTCAATACTGCTTTAAAGCATTTCTAACTTCGCATGGAAAAACTATTGTTAATTGAATGGTTCCATTCTAAAATAGCCGGCTTCATTCTTAGACATGTGTTGTGGCTCACCAGCGTTCAGAGGAGCTGGCAGTTGATTCTGACTCTGAGGAAGAGGTTGGGGAGGAATCTGGGCCAAGTGTGGACACAAGAGAAGGATCGGAAGAAGAAGCTATGTCTGAGGCTGGACAGTTTGCTAGCCATCAGTTGTCTTCTGCATCTGACAGTAGTGAAACAGAATAGATGGAGCCTATTATTAATGCATGCGTGTGCAGACTAATTAGTAGGCTAGAACAGAGGAAGAGAAGGGGCTGATGGGGAAGACAGGTCACAGGTGATTGGTGAATGGCCACTACCCTAAGGCATAGAGGTGCAAATGGGGAGAGGCATTCGCAGGAAACAACTTGTTTAATTTGGCTCGTGTTTCTGGTTCTGAACATTTATTCCTGCTTCTGCCTTGAGAACTGCAGGTTTGCAAGTATCTGTGGAATTCCTATCTAGTTGGCAGCTTTCCTGGACTCATTACAGGTCTGAACAATTACAGCTATTGATAGCAGAGACATTATGTGTTTTGGGTACAATAAAAGAAAGGTTTTGCTTTAAGAGCTGGCTCCAAGCATCTTTTAGTAACCTGGGACAGAACAACATGGAATAAGATCATCTTGTAGAGCTCTGGAATTGCATTCAGTTGAAGGGATCAGTATGGGTCTCTCTTAGTGTACACATAGCGTTCCAGATCCTTACTTGGTATTAGAACATTGCTATATTACCTAGGTCAAGAGATTAGCTTCCCAATTCTTCCATACACAAGTGTCTATAATTTTTTTTTCATCAAGATTTCTGTATTTGATAAAAAAAATCTTCAGTGCGTTTTCAAATAATTACTTCAAACATTGATTCTTGAAGACAAGAACAAATAAATTTACCCAAAAGTTTCAGAAGAAGAGAAAACAGACCTAGAATAATAAGGATCTTTATGTCCCAGCATCTAACTACACATACTTATTATTCCAATAATATTATTTTTCCAGCAGTGTTTACTTCCATACTATCTTCCTCTCTATTAAATTTGGCAAATGCTTTGGGTTCATCTCAAAAACATTCTCTGGAGCAGACAAATATATATGTCACTTGTTACAGTATAGTAATTGCACCTTTTCCTAGGATTACATGCCAAGTATGTAGGGGAGCTACATATCCACAAGAAAGGTATGGTTACTTTAAGACAGGGGCTAGAGTTATATCACAGCATTCACTGAAACATCTGTTTGAAATTGAATCTAAACTATTGTATTACTCTATTGTTTGCACAGAAAATCTTTCTTGAGACAAGTAGAAAAGATATAGTCACATACTCATGAGCACATGAGACACTTTAGTGATGTTATCTATAATTATAAGTCCAATAAGATCTTTATGACACTAGTGCTTTGAAAATATTTTCAAAAGCCAAACATAATTTGTTCAAAAATATGCTGCACTGTGTTAGCTCAATTATTAATAGTAATTCTTTTCTGCATTTGGCTCCATGCAATCAGATTTTGAAAAATTCTATTCCTGAAATTCTGAGCTGTTGTACCACAGTTAATTAGTAAATGATTGTTTAAAAAGCTACAACAACCAAATAAACAAAAATCCTGAACAAACTATTTGCAGAGCATGACACAAGAAGATAATTCTAATTGTTTAGAGGTAGGTTTTCTATCTTTACTTCATCCTAAAAGAAGGCAGATTGAATAACTTTCCAACCCACTACAAAGCAAAAATAACAAGGAGCAGAATCCAACAAGGGGCAGACTGAAGAAAGTTTCTACTAATATAAGTGCTGAGTAGCTGACTCCCGCTCCCTTCTTCTACTCTTAACTTGCTTAAAATAGAAAAGACTCTAAGAAAAAGGGCCAATCAGCTGAAATGGAGAAGAAAGAAAAAGATATATGAGCAAAATAAGTTCGCACTAGAAGTGGCTCAAGAAATTTGTATTAGCTATTGCAACCATGATCAACATTAGCTGGAAGAAAACAGCAGGTAAGAAAATGGCAAAATATTAAGGCTCTGTAGAATGAAAATACATAATAGTGAATTTGATTCTTTTCACAGGGCAAAAATTACGTAAGTGTACAATGATTTAAGAACTTGAAGAAGAAATTACCATAGCAGATATGAAAAAAAGATGGCAAAACCCACAAATAACCTTAAACAGATGACTGGAATCAGATGATCTAACTTACAGTCATTTATTGATAAGTCTACAGTACTTATATCAGTGCTCTTTAGCATAAACTTACAAAATATCACTTACTGAGACAGCACAATTCAGAAATCCATTTGAAGCAATAAGGTAATAACAAAAGCAAAAGCAGATGTGCTGGTCATACAAATTACACATTAACCTATTCAAAAGGAGTTTTTATACAAACAATCCCTGGGTTAAGAATAAGTTTTGTTTCTAACTGTCTTTAACTTGAATTTATATGTAAGATAGAATTTGTAAACTGTACTGATTAAATAGGATTTGTAATACCTAACCTGGAAGTCTGTAGAGTTTCTCAGTCATCCAGGTTATGGTTGCCTTAGGCTTGAAGCCATCTGGAGAAGCATGGGCCATTCACTGTCTCTCAGCCCTAAGAAGAGGGCAATGGCAAACCACTTTTCAAACCCTTACAAAGAAAACATTAGGGGTTTGTTTGGCAGTCATCAGGAGTCCACACTGACTTGAAAACACACACACATATACACAAAACTTCACTATTAAAGAAATCCAAAGTGAATTGAAAAATTGCACTGTTCAATGGTGTCCAATGTACAGACCATCCTCCTTCCCACAAAGAACAGTATGTTTTTGCAGCTAAGAGGTTTCCATGAATACCATCCTTGAATTTGCTTCTTTTGAACCTGTTTGTTGCTACACAGCAACAGCTACTGCCAACTGCTTTAGAAATCTCAGCACTTTTTCCGGGCATCATCAAACCAAATTTATTCAACGTGAGTAAAAGTTACTTGATATCACAGGACAACATGAGTAAAGAAATCCAAAACAGAAGAAAGGATTTCCAAGTCATCCCAGCAGATTAAGGGTGTATCTGCACTGCCAAGATGCCCTGGTTGTGAGTGTACATTGGGACGTTGTTTTCACCTCCAGACAGCCCTGGATTTACTAAGCAAAATAAGCTTGGGCGCCATGGGAAGAGAGGCACCATAAAGATTTTTCCCTTAGCTATCATGCCCTTAACTCACTGCCACACAGAACTGGAGGTTGAATTTTTCATGATTATCCTTATCCGCCATGCGTGACTTTCATCTGCATTGTTAAAAATGTTTTATCTGGCATGTGAGTCACTTAACTTTTAAAATTTGTTTTGATTCCATCACACACCACTGTTTGGCTGTGTTTAGAGCGCCAGTTGGCCTTAATTTTGCCCTTGTGAGTGTCACCTCCACCCATATTTTCCTGCTCTGGGCTAAAAATTCAGTTTTCCAGCTTCTGCCAACTGAAGCCCTGCTATCTGCCTTGCCTCCCACACTTCATTTTATTCTAAGCAATCTCTATTTTAGAGACTATGAATCCCTCACCTCATTTTCCTAGGTTTTCCTCAAAAAAGGAAAGAGATCAGCGGCTGCTTTTTCATAGAGATGCGCCAGAAGAAAGAATAACACACGTCTCCACGTTGCCAATTTGGATGGCACCAAAATGTTGGCTTCCTTGACTGTTATTTATTAGAATTACATCCCACAACTTTCCTCCAGCAACTCAAGATGGTGTTGACAACATCCCACCTTCATTTTTTCCCCCAACAACAACCCTTATAGATAGGCCAGTCTAAAATAAAGCAATTGACTCGAAGTCACACAGTAGCTGACTTGAACTTGGTCTTTTCTGGTGCCGGATTAATGTGTTCACTTCTACACTCTAGGTAGTAATCCTACCTGCCTTCTCTTTCATGTCCAAATACATCTCCACATTACATTATAAAAGAAACTCCCGCCCAGCCTCTCCAGTCAAAAAGAAAACAAATTCCACTCAGCTAAAAATGTACAGTAATGAAGAATGAATGTTCAAGATTAGCTCATGCATTTGCACACCACCAAGGGCAAGAGAGCACAATTAAACACACACAGAGGGAGACAAAGCAAGCAAAGGGCTTCTCAAAAGTAGCACCTGCTTAAGAACCCAGTTGAGTAACATACGGAAATTTGAGACACTTAAGATTGCTCCATACAATAACTCAAAGTTATGGGAGATGAAGAAAATATTTGCTTTCAGCTCTGTTTTCTTGCTCATTCCATTAGCACCCTGTTATCAGGGGAGGGAATCTGACTATCTGTCTCGGAATTGCTTACTGGTGCAGTAACTAATCTGACTGAAAAAATAGATGAAGAACTATTTAGCAAACCGACAGAGAGAGCTCCTAATACACGAAAGATGATTAATCATTGGTTTAACCTCTTTTTGTACACCGTCTAAAAATTCATAAGATCTGTCAGCAAAAGAAAGAGAACAAGAAGCAGATTTCCAAGAACGTATAGAGAAGCCCTAAAAGGGATGCAGTGGTTCAGTGGCTAAGATGCTGAGCTTGTCGATCAGAAAGGTCGACAGTTCAGCGGTTCGAATCCCGAGCGCTGCATAATGGAGTGAGCTCCCGTTACTTGTCCCAGCTTCTGCCAAACCTAGCAGTTCAAAAGCATGTAAAAATGCAAGTAGAAAAATAGGGACCTTTGGTGGGAAGGTAACAGCGTTCCATGCGCCTTCGGCATTTAGTCATGCCGGCCACATGACCATGGAGATGTCTTTGGACAGCTCTGGCTCTTCGGCTTTGAAATGGAGATGAGCACCGCCCCCTAGAGTTGGGAACGACTAGCACATAGTATGTGCAAGGGGAACCTTTACCTTTACCTTTATAGAGAAACCCAAATACCCACTTGGTGCCCTTTCACACCTGAGGCATTTCCAGTTGACATTTTTCTTATGCAATTGTATAATCAACATGCACAGAACAGACAGTTAGTCCTCAACTTACAACCACAATTGCACCAAAAGTTTCCATTGCTAAAAGAAAAAGTGTTTAAGTGAGTTTTGTCCCATTTTTCTTGCTCCAGTTAAATGAATCACTGCAGTTGTTAAATGAATCTGGCTTCCCCATTGACTCTCCTTGTCAGAAGGTCACCAGAGGTGATCATGTGACCCCAGAACATTCCAAACATCATAAATGTGAGTCAGCTGCCAAGCATCTGAATTTTGGTCATGTGACCATTGGGATCCTGCAATGGTTTTAAGTGTGAAAAATAATCGTAAGTCTCCTTTTTCAGTGTTGTAACTTTGAATGGTCACTAAACAAATAGTTGTAAGTCGAGGATAAGCTGTAACCTTAGTTCTATTTTATTCCCACCGTGTTTCTTGACTTGCATTGCTACACCTTCCAGTTCACTTATATTTTCAGCTATCAGAGTAGTCTGATTAGCATAATACAGGTTTTGGGTATTTTTTCCTTGAACTTTAGAACCTTGCTCATTTTAATAGTTTTTTATGGCCTGTGGGTTTTTTACTAGTGTTGGTTTTTTGCCCCTTGAAATGGTGACATCACAATTTTCAAGTGTCATTGCGGAAGGAAAGTTTTATCCTGATAATGGATGCTGTTTTAAGCCAAGGATGAAATTCGTTTTGAATTATCAAAAATAGATTTATTTGTTCAGCAGTAATTATTTTAGCAGTCCTTGAATCTAAATTTGCATATTCTTTTTGAAGTACAGGCTCTAATCAGCACAAATCCCTTCTATGTCTCCACATAATTACATTACAGCTGCTCCTTGATGTACAAGTATTCATCTAGTGATCGTTCAAAATTATGATGATGCTGAACAAGAGACTTATTAGGTTCTCAAGGTTACGGCCTGATCATACCATCCCTGTGGTCATGTGATCATGATTTAGAAGCTTGGCAACTGGCTAGCAGTGTCCAGGGGTGGGGTTCAAAAATTTCAGCAACGGGTTCTCTGCCTGATTGCTGGGTGGGCGTGGCCTATTCAGCCTCCTACACCTCGGGGAGGGCATTTTTCATGCTCCTTGGGCTCCGGAGGCTTTCCTCGAGCCTCTGGGTGGGTGAAAACAGCCAGCTCCTGGCTACGGAGGCCCTCCAGAGGCCAGTAACAGACCCGTTTCTGGACTTCCAGAATTCTGGGAGGCCCATTTTTCGCCATCCCCGATGCTCCACACAGGCCCTGCACTTACTTGGCATCCAAAATGGGCCAGGTGGAGACTCCTGGGTGGGGTGGGGTCGGTGGGGCCAGCGAGGAGTGGGATTTGGGGGTTCACCGAACTGGGCAGACTCTTAGCAAGAGGATGGAAGGAACCCCTGCAAACCCCCAGCAGCCCACCCCTGGCAGTGTCCCATGGTCACATGATCACCATTGTGACTTTCCCTACTGACTTCCCATAAGCAAAGTCAACAGAGAAGCTAACTGGACATTGCAAGTAGCTTCTACAAGTCTTTCCCACTCCTGTCACATTTAACCCGAGGAGCCCCTTCCTGGGATGGGGCTCTCATACATCATAGTCCACCTGCCCACCTGTACTCCGTAGTGACCGTCTGCAGCGCCCACCCACTGGTCTGTTTGCCTGGGACACGGTTTTAGTGCCTCTTACCATAGCACAATCATGTGAGGTTCTCACTTAACAATCACACAGTCCTTACCTAACAACTGCAACCGGGGCTCCTGGAACTGCCATCGCTAAGCAGTACAGCCACCTGTTTCATTTAATGACTGCTTCCCTTAGCAACGGAAACTCTGGTCCAATTGTCATTGTAACCCAAGGTCTACTTATACAATATATATATACCGGTAATTTAGAAGTCTATTTAAATATTCTACTCTATTTTTTCAAGGAGATTATTATCTGTTTCTCCTACTTTCCCTGACCTTCTTTTCCCATTCTCCTATTACCTTTTTGTTAATCATTAGAGGTAATAGAAAGTGGCTTTTATATTTTTACACTGTTCAATCTCTTCACAATCTTCAAAATACTGTGGGCAGGAGTACAGACTAACTTACATAAAGCCATAAACACCATTCCATGCCATAAAATTTGCAGGCAGTTACACTTTTTGTGTTTTGGAACAGCTGCTAAATTCCTTTCTGCTGAAAAATATCAGAAGAGAGGAACTGGGCAGAAAGAAAGGAAGACTAACCAAAATTGAGAGCAAAGGAAAGGGAAAAAGTTCCAGATTTGTTTTAGAATTGCATGCTATTTTTGTCCTCATGGTTTAGTCTTCATTAAGATTATTTTAAATCAACAATACTACTATCAATGAATAACCAGCCTCCATGAAAACTGGAATTCTCCAAAAAGTGGGAACAGCAAATGTTAGCACCTGAAGGATTTCATATGCCTTACCTTAATAAGAGCACTACCTAAAACCCAAGCTACGTTATTCATAACTGCACACAAAATACAGCAGGAAAAATACTGTTGGTTAAATAGATATTTAGTACCGATCCAGTTCCTATCAATCAAGGTCTCCTTTGTATTAGAAGATTGTTGGCACAAAACAACAAATAAAATTGCTGCTTTTAAAATGTTTTCCCCATCCCACCCCACCCGATTCACAACTGACATTTTATTTTATTTTTATTTTTATTTTTTGGGGTCCTGGCTTCTGTACATCTGCAAGAAACCCAACGGAAATACCAGAATCTTGCATGCTTCTTTGATTGTTACATTTAAGATATCATGTGTGCTACCAGCTCAGCTGCTGCAAGGCATTAAAGTCAGTTACTCCGGTCTTGTAAAGTACTTTGCAAATACTCTAGACAAGGTTTTAGGGAAGATGAGTATTCCACATGTTTTCAGGACGGATGATTAAAGCAGAGGTTATACCGACACAGTTAAAGTGATGTATGGACTGCATGAATCTTCAGATCCCACATGATTATTTCTTTTTAGAGTTCTTGAAATGATGCATGTTTATTTCAAGCCATTAACATATCTAACAAGAGCAAAAGGAACCTTTTCTCTGAGGAATATTTATGAGGATTGGGAGAAAAAATATATTATAAGCTGTCCTTTTTGTTGGCGATTGCATGACTCCTAGATGTTCAGTTTACAGATTATCTATATGGGTAGACAGTACATGACAATTAAGTCATAATTTTCTGGATAATAAGACCCAGATTCTGCAATGCCCTGAGCAATTAAACAGTTATTTCACACATTCTGTGGATGTACAGAGTTCTCCCAGTAAGTATATATTCAACAGGTAAACCCCATCTACACATTTAGTTCATATAGTCAAAGTAGAAAGTTATTAGGAAGGTACAAGGTTCACATCTCCCTTATACAGTATTAATTTATGGAACTGTAGAAATCAAAAAAAGTCAGTAGAAATATAATGACTCCAAGTTGTTCCCCTTTTATCAATCCAGTAGAATCGACTTGCAATAATTCAGCTATGAACAGACTGGTTCCATTCAAGTATTCAAATATTTGTATTCTTAGGTATGCATTTCAAATCATAATATACCCTTCAACCCATCTTCAGTATTTCTCTTCTGTATAGTCCTTGACTTATGACCATAATTGAGCCCAGAATTTCCATTGCTAACCGAGACAGTTAAGTGAGTTTTGCCCCATTTTACAATCTTTCTTGCCACCATTGTTAAGTGAATCACTGCAGTCATTGAGTTAGTAACAAGGTGGTTAAGTAAATCTGGCTTCCCCATTAACTTTGCTTCTCAGACAGTCGCAAGAGGTGAACATATGACCCTGGGACACTGCAACCATCAAAAATATATGTCAATTGCCAAGTGTCTGAATCTTTATCACATGACCATGGGGAACACTACAATGATTGTAAGTGTGAAAAATGGCCATAGGTCATTTTTTTTCCATGTCATTGTAATTTGGAATGTTCACTAAATCAATGGTTATAAGTCCATTAAGTATTAAGTATCTGGGTTAAGTATCTGGATAACTAACCATCTGAACGGGTCTGTTCACATGTCACCCTTAGTGAAGCATGCAAATCAGCATCTGCATTTCCTGCATCGGATGAGGAGAGCTCATCTTTCTCCTTCTATCCTGGCCACTTTTTACAGAGGCATGATTGAGGGCATTTTAACAAACTGCATCACTGTTTGGTTTGGTGGCTGAAGTGCCTCAGATAGAAAGTCCATACAGAGAGTGGTAAGGACAGCCGAGAAGATTATAGAAAGCTCACTTCCCGTTACTCAGGACACTGCTTATAAGGCCTATGTGCTTAGAGCTCAAAACCTTGTCAGAGACTCCACTTCACAGTCTGCTTCTGTTACTCCCCTCTGGGAAGAGGTTTCAAAGCATTTCTAGCAGGACTACCAGATTCTGTAACAGCTTTGTTCTCTTACGACATCCGTCGGGTAAACTCGCAAGATTTGTTTCTCTTGCCATGTACATGTATACATCCAAGCTAAATTGTGTTGTTTCTCAGTATCATATAACATATGTGGGTATATGCATAATTTTGTGTTTATCTATGTATTTATTTTGTCATGTTTATATAGTGTATATTAGAAGTGGAGACCCTTTGAGAGCTGTATGCAACAAAATTTCATTTTAATGTATGCTGATTAGTGTACGTTCAAAGTGACAATAAAGTTATTCTTAAAAAAATACTACTTGTAATGTAAAAAGCAAAAGAAATGGATACAAATGGAAGTTATACTTGAATATTTTCATTGGGGATGACATGGAACTGTGGAGTTTGTTAAATAGTGTAGACTACACTCTTTCTG
>JANHFR010001458.1:206314-221654 GCA_032468015.1 Mimophis mahfalensis | reverse complement strand
CGCCTGCGCCTCCTCCTGCTCCTCCTCCTCCTCCTCCTCTGCCGCCGCCAGAGGTTGACATCTGAAGGGCGTGGCAGCCCCTTTTGTCAGGTCTGCCAGGCCTCCAGGAGCAGCCGAGGAAGACAGGTAGCAGCGCACCAGAAAGCTCTAATGAAGATGAGAAGAAGAGGGCCTGACAGTTTTGGCAGCTGCTGTATCGGGGCCATGCTAATTTCTTGCCGGGAGAAAGGCAGTGATGGATCCCCCAAAATCTTGACCATACATCCCATTAGCCTCTGTCGGTGACAGTGGAAGAAAGAGACTAAAACAGGAAGAGGGTGGGGGGAGAATGAATGGTGGAAATCAGTCAAAAGAGCCACACAAACCCGAAGCCTCTCTTCAAAAGTGTCACACACCCCATCTGCTACTGTTAAATTAACTTCCTGACAAAGGAGTTGTTGGTGAGATTTTGGACGGAGCATTTGAAAATTAGCCGGATGTGTGTTTCCAATTGCTCACCCCTTCCCCATTTACATAGGAAACTAACACAGACTCCTGGAAAAACAGAGTGGGTTATTTACTACTCAGGAAAAGTATCATTCAGCCCTTAATTGCCCTTTTCTAAGGCAAGTGATGAACCCCAGTGCTAGTTAGTAAAAGACTTTTGTCTAACTAGTGCTGGAATCCTAGAAATGTGCATGCATAGTAACTTTGGGACAATAGAGGTGTGCCTTCATTCATTTGAGGTAATTTGGGTAACCTTGTCCAGCAGGAGCTTTTGTTTCTGACATTGGTGTGTTTTTGACTTGCAAGAATATTCTTATTGGAAAACCAGGGTTGGGTTGTTGTTGTTTTTCTGGCATCAGGTTGTTTTCTCCAACAGCTTGATTTCAGTCACAAAAAATTCAGATCAGTGTTTACTTCAGTCATGGATACGTGACTTATAAAGTCATCCTGATTTTTTAAAAAATTCTTTTGGGATAATGCCTATTTGCCTAGTAGGATATGTTTCATCTCTTGGTATTAACACTTTTTAATAGCCAAATGTGCAGTTATCCTTGATTTTTTTTCAGTTTGAAGCCTGTAATATTTTAAGTAGAAGGATGGCAACATGGTTGAGTTTTAGTGACAACATTAAATTATTTTCTATCTTCTAAAGATGTTTTCCTGCAATATTACTTATAGTAAATATGCCTTATTTACTATACAATAATACAAACCATTATTATATCAAACACTGGAAAATATTTCTATCAAATTTCTGATTTGGCTGTTTTCGTTGTTTCCCCCTCTCACTTCAGTTAAAGCACTCAAGCTAGAATAGCAAAATAGTTAAAATAAGTGGCATGTAGAATTTTGTTCCCTCCACAGATCCATCTGCTTTCTTCTAAAGGTTTTAAGCCTTTTAAGATAGCTTCATGTTACCTACTTGGCAGGCCAAAGAAACCATGGAAATAAGATGTTGCACATGAAGTTGAATTGGGGGGAAAAAGTTCGTATGGTATGCATAACACAGACGTGAAAATAAGTAAAATGCAAAGAGGAGGATTCATATCTCCCCTAGAAAGTACTTTTAAGCTTCCTTGGTGAAATCCACTTTATTATTCGAAAACTTCACAACAGATACACAACTAAATCCATCCGTCAAACTTCTTATTACACCAGTTTGTATTGCCTTCTCTTATTTTCAGTTCATGTACTATCAATTGGTATAAGTATGATTTTGCTGTACAAAAACAAAAGGCATTTGCAATATGACACAGCTACCGTATGACAAGGGCTACATTTCATCTTGAAAAACCTGCAAAATATGGATGACTTTTGCTTTTTTAGTAAAAGGCCAAGACTAGGGAATCATGCCTCTACCATGAAACAAAAACCCAGGTGTACATTTCACTATGAATTGAACAGTGCAGATCGGGCAAAAAAAAAATGTTGACACATCCCCTAAAATACAAATGACCTCCTGTTCGGACAAATTTAAAAAAAAGAACCGGTTTGGAGAGGATAAAGTAGGGAAAGCATCTGCACAGTTGTCAGCTGTGGTGTGTGTGGTTTTTTTTTTTAAAGGAAAGGAAAACAAAAAGGCCTGTCTCCATTTTTTAGTTGACAAATAGTATTGTGAAGAATGCTTGGGAAGGCAGAGGAAAAGGGTTACCTTGACAGACAAGAAGTACAATTATCACAATATGACGAAAGAGTTTCCATGAGGGTGTACCACACTGTTAATTACTGTCCTTTTTCTATAGGCTTCTAATGTGAGGAAAAATACGCAATGACAAGTGTGGAAAAGAGCAGGCACTAAATTACTGTCAGAAAAATAAACGGAGTTGCGTGCTGCTGCACAGTGATTTACGGGGGCAATTAACCACCACCCCACAGAGCTGCTGAGGACAGCACTGCTGCCTGTGGAAGTGTCAGGAAGGGAGAGGAGGACTTGGTGGTACTTTTTTCCAACAACTTGGAAAAGCAAGGAGTGTGATGGTTGCAGGACCGCATCTCTAACTAATGCATGAGCCTTTCTTCCTGCTTTTCTGTCCTTGAAGGCAGAAGCAACGGTTGAGAAGCCCACTGTAGTGTCTGTCTAGATCCCCATAGCATTATTTCATTTGCTATGCAAAGACTTGGAATAGATTAAGTGGAGTGCATAGCAAAGACACCCTTGCTGGCCTGTTTTTATCACTGGCATAAAACCCAACCAACCAACCAACCAACCGACCAACCAACCAACCAACCAACCAACCAACAAACAAATAAATAAATAAATAAATAAATAGTTTATTTATCCTAGTTGGCGATTCTAGTTGATAGTTGATGACTAGTTGATAGTCATTTATCCTAGTTGACGATCTTCCTATGTTAATTGAAAGGTTCTGCCGTAAAGTTGGAAGCTCCTTTCTTAAACGACTTGTTAGAGAAACTTTTCTGAATGTTCTGCATACTGTTAATGTCTGATATAACAACATGCATTTTTACATGGATTGGAAATGGAAGCACAGGTGCCTCTGGGCGAGACCAAGGACCCAAATCTCAAATATTTAAAAGATGGCAAAGCAGCTGATTTAATAGTAAGCTGTGGTTTATTGACTGTTCAAAGTGTTTTTGTGATATTTGGCCTACTCACTAAAAACAGTTCTTTCTAAAGTTTACTAAGAGTGTAAAAATATTTGAAGGACAATTAAATGGAGATTAAGAATTTGAGAGGATCTCTGGTTATTGAGTGGAGAATACATACATACACACACACACACACACACACACACGTGTGTGTGTGTGTGTGTGTGTGTGACAAAGGAGAGCATAAATGGACTCATAAATTTAGTGCTAAAATACTTATTACATGTTGAATAATTTTGAATGTTTTCTGTAATTCATTATAAGTACAATAGGTTCACGATGATTTAATGACTTTTTGCCATTAGAGCATTGAGTCCTTTGCTGTTTACTTCACTCTAGCAAGGATCATTTTTTCCCCAAATAGTTTGTTTATTTCATGCCATTTTGTATCTTTTTGGACCGCTGGAACACTGTCTCTGTTGCCATGTGTTTCTGTACCCACCTGTCCCCTTGGGCTTCCTTCTCGAATATGAGGAGTCTGCAGATCTCTTTATCATTAAAACCAATGTAGTTTGCAGGTGCAGGAGATGATTAAAGAGAGCATAAAATAAAGGTTAAATGAAAAATATTCTCTGAGAGGAGAGGTTTGAAAGTAACTTTTGATTAAGAGACCAATTCCACCAGAAAATGTAGAGCAAATACACTGCAATGGGAAAGGACTGATGAAAGCCAAGTTGGTATGGTTGGACAACTCTAAATATCCACTGAAATGCTCACAAGTTCTTTAGGTCAGTGGTGGGATTCATTGTTTTTACTACCGGTTCTGTGGCCATGGTGCGGTTGGTGTGGCTATCGGTCAGCCAATCAGAGATGGTATTTGCTGGTTCTCCAAACCAATCAAAATTATCACTACCGGTTCTCTGGAACCTGTCAGGAGTGGCTGAATACCACCACTGCTTTAGGCCACAGCATAAAATCTAGCTAGAGTTCACCCTGTATATTGAAATAGTGTTAAAAATGATTTTGTAAATGATTCTATTTGAAAAGTTATCTTATGTATGGGATTATTTTGGAAACTGTGAGGCAGTCCCAAAGCCCAGGCTGATGAATTCATTTTACAGGTTTGGCTTCCTTTATGTAGAGGTTTTGAAATATTCAGGTGTTCTTTGGCCAGATCTGTACATTAACTGTGAAATATGAATGGCAGTTTTGTCGCTAACTTTTATATACGGCATGCCACATTAATAACTCAGTACTTCTCAGTTTTCCAGTCTTGATTTTACACCTTATCCTTGTTAATAAAATATGAAAATAATTGTTGAATTATACAAATAAAGCCATTTCTGTATTTGTATATGCATCTCCCAAATGCCCCATGAAGGTGAAAGAACAATGAAGTTCATTCACTTCAGTTCCACACCACACTTGGTGATGTGGCTTGCAGCCATCATTTGAACATTTATAAATGTCACACATGATCCAATGGTGAATGTATTGCCTTACAGTGATTTTCCCTTTAGCAGAATCTGGTTAAGGCACAGTGCTTCTATGAGTCAAGTTCTTCTGTTTTGTGTGAGAATTATGACATTTGAACAAGAAACATTAGTTTAGAAGAATAAGTTGGAGCAATTTTTTTTAAAAAAGTACATGCCATTCCTGCAGAAAAATCACGGATCATCACATTGTGTGTTATATGTTTCCTTCAACTGTAATAAGCCATTGAGGCCACATCATTATGGAACGAGTGAAGTCACTAATTACAGATTCAGCACATGTCAAAACACAGCTTAAGGCATTTCTTTAAATGAGAAAGCTCTTTAGAGAGCTAATACTTATTTTAGATGACCACTCACCCAAAATGGTGCTGGCATCCACAAAGAATCTGGCTGCTTCAAAGCAAATGCTAGGCTTTGGAATACGTATGATAACACAAAACAAAATGTTAAAATATTAGAGAGCGGTCACAAAGACATTGTCTCTGGTCTGGAGATTAAAAGTAGTGTTGTAGATACTATCCCACGTCATCTTTTATATCTCATTGAACTAGCCTGATACCAAATGTTTCCAACAAAGGAGAAGGCATGGTTTTTCTATCTAATGAGTACTTGTGGGGTAGGTAAAGGAAGTTGGACAACATTGTTAGCTTACAAAGGACACAGTCATCAGCTAGCTATCCAACATGGTGCCTGGCACACCCAGATAGCAAGAATCTGACCTCCTAAGGAGGTACAGTGGCTAGGCAAGCCAACTCATCTAAACAGCTGTTGTCAGCAGTGTCAGAAGTAAGATGGTAAAAATATGAACCAGGTTTCATTAATAAAGAGACAAGCAAAAAAAAAAAAAAGATGGGAAAAGGCAATTTGCTAGTAATGTAAGAATGAAGACATTGTAGATGACTATGATGGCATCTCATATGTCGCCTGAGAACATATTTTTCCCATGTTAAAAATAGCTGGTGAACTTGACAGGTAATGATTGTTTAGTGACTAAAATTGGGACTGGCATCTCTGTTTTAAAACAAAGTGGTTGCTAACTGAAACATCACATTTTACAATTTTACATATTTCCTTTTTTAAAAAACAGATCTATGAAGTTCTGTGAGGACTGATTGCAATATTACTCTTACATTGGCATCATAACTGTGAATAGTTGCCTATACTGACATTTGAGGAGATCAGGCAACTAAAGGACTATCCTGTAACTGAAGCAGAATTTCCCATTAATACTCAGGAATGAGTCGTAAGGAGGTAGCCTGTGATCATCTTCAGAACAATGTAGAAGCCCACAAGAACCTGTTAGGAATGAATAGTTAGACTTTTGGTGTTTCTGTTGTTGTTTGGTTCCTACCATAAAGATTTATAAAAATGCTTTGGGTATAACTTGCTTTGATTTCAGTTTTGTCAAAACTCTCCATGATCTCTAAATTGGTCGAATGAAGGCTAGATAATAATACCGTCAAGTGAATTTGCAGCTGGAGGGAAAAGTGAATTTGAGATATGTTCATTGATGAACTGTCATCAAACTGGAGCTTTAAATGGGTGAGGAAGATGACAGGGGTCTCTGTCTGTGATCTTTGTATTTTTTTTCCAATTAGTGACTTAAATGCTAGAGAGGAGAAACCTTATTTAATTTAGAAATGACTTATAGAAGGCAGCATAGCTGGTAAGTCAGAAGATTGGTAAAATTCAGAATCAGGCTGATAAAAGAAACTGCAGTGCTCAAAACAAAGGAATTTCAACAGAAAAATAGAAGATCTACATGTACTGCAAAGGGAGAAAATCAAATGCTAAGTCAAGTTAGGGGTGATGTCTAACTCAGAAGCAACCTGTGTGAAAAGGATCTGAAGGCTCAGGTATTATCAATATGATATCATCATGACTGTTGTTGTCATCATCTTAACAAAACTGTAGCATGTTTATGTGATTCTAGTAAAAGATGCATTTGGTTTATGGGGTTACAGATGAATGTTACACGACTGCACCTGCCTATTGTCTTGAAGCCCTATAACAGCTCTGATTTTTATGTGTTGAAAAGTAATGCTTCCACTTTATTCTACAGCAGGGGTTGGCAACCTTCTTTCTCATAGGGGCCATAGGCTTCTCTCTGAGTGGATGACAGGCCACCGATGTGAGACATGATGCCCATGGAGCGGGAGCTGGTGTGATGGACTATGGTGAACTGGCAGTTTTCCAGGAAGGAGGTAGCACGTTCCAGAAAGAAGGGAGGGGGACAGACAAGAGGCAACACAGTCCACAATTGCTAGCAGATAGGGAAAGAGAGTGAGGAATAGCCATCCAGGGCTAATTTCCCAAGGTATATCCATTAGGGTGAGAGTTGTTAGGGTTTACTCCGGCAAGATTCCGTCTATTACATGTAAGTAAATGAAGATCTGAACTCTGTTTGAATTGGTCTTCATCATCCTTGGGCTTAATCTGATGCATTTATTTTCGTAGCTAATAAATTAAAATAATAAAACATAAAACAATAACTATGAATTATGTCTATTTTATTTAAGCAGTAGTATATCTATCTAAGGACACAATATGTATGATTGGATGCTATTTATTGCTTGAAAGTCTCGCTCTCTTTTGACCTGCCTGGGCCTCATTGAGTGAAGAGGAATTGTCTTGGGCTGCATTTAAAATATATAATATAGTTACAGTATAAAAATAACAAATTTCCTTTATTTTTTTTAAAAAAAATTAATAAGGCTTTTTAGGTCTGCTTTACCAGTTGTTCAGAGCCACATGGGCTTTGGGTTGGACATGCTTGATCTAAATCAGGGCTCTCAAATTCCCGGCCTGTGGATCAGATGTGTCACACACTGGCCAGGCCCACGCCCAGTTTAGCAAAGGGCGGGAAAGTCCCAATACATCACGTGACTATGTGACAATGTGAGTTTGACACCCCTGATCTAAAACAATAATTAAATAGTATATAGGACTAACACATGCCACAAATCTTCTAAAATAAAAATCCAACATGCTTTTTAAAAAAAAATCTAGTTATTTATTTATGTATACAGTAGAACCTCGGGTTGCGAACGCAATCTGTTCCAGGATTGCATTCACACCCCAAAGTGTTCGCACTCTGAAGCGAAACTTCTGCGCATGCGCAAAAGCAAAAATGGTGCAAAAAGGAAGTTTTCCATGCTGGTTTTTGTTCACAAGCTGAGTTTTGGATTGGAAACTAATCCAAAACTCAATGGGATTTTTGGGTCAGAACCTGAAGTGGTTGCGAACCAAAGTGTTCGCAACCCGAGGTTCCACTGTATGTATATTTATATATGGCCTTGTAACATGGTTCAGATTATCACAATGCATTAAAATAGTAAAGCTCTGCATCAAGCCTGAAATAGGTTTACAAACTTTAATGAATTATTTTTTAAGACTACAATTGGCAAGGATGATATAATATTTCTTTTGGGAACTAAGGGGTGGATGATTTGGCAGTCAAGCCATAGGCTGCTGACCTCTGTTTAAGAAGGATATGTAGATAAGTTGGAACATGATGCTAATGAGGTAGCAGTTCAGAAGAAAAGTCTGAGTGGGTCTGAAGGAAATTGGCATACTTATCTTGGAAGATGGTACACTAAAGACAGCAAATATTTGTAATGCTAGAAGACAAGGATAAATTTAAAAGACTTATGATAGGTGAATGGCTTTTCTTTTTTTAAATTACAACAATAAAAGTTAACACATGCTAAAAAAAAGAAAAGAAAGAAAAAAGTAAAAAGTATAAAGAATGTAAAGAAAAAGAAAAATATATAAAGAAATTATTTCCCTTTTCATCACAACATAAACATTTTTAGTAACTTATCACCTTTTAAAATGCAACAAATGATCTCTTCTTCCTGTATCCCATCTCTTATCTATAAAGAAATCCATAAATTCTTGTGATTTCAGTCTATTAAGGTTTACCATAGAGACCTATCTATTTTAGCAATAATCAAACAAACCAACTTTATATTCCTTCCTTTTTTAAAATAATATCTAGATCTTTAATCCTTTCAAATAATGTCATAAAGTTTGATTTCCTGTCATATTTTCCTGTCCCTTTCTCACTAAATCCTTCAAAATGTTAATAAATGTCTTGTGAATCCAATATGGGAAAGTTATCCAGGTCACTCTTTTGGTTTCCTCTAGGATATGATTTCTTGACCAGACTTCTACCAAGCCTAAGTTTGCGAGCCCAACCTATAAAAAATATTTCTGGAGATCAAAGGATTTTCACTTTCATAGAACTTATTTTGTAGAATAACCTGCCATGCCCTTATTTTTCTCTCCCTTACATAAGAAAAATACCACTTTCTAAAAGGAAGATTCTTTTAACTTCCAAAAGGTCTATTCCAGCCAGTCTCATAGTGGAACATGATGAATCAGATCTATACAGAAAATGGGACTTCCTCCACCTTTTCAAAACTAGTGCAATCAGTTTAAAGGTGGGTGAATGGGTTGAAGCAGTGACCTCAGTAAAGAAATTGAATTTGATCTTTGAAGTGAGGATATTTGTGCCCAGGGAGGGGCAGAATTCAGCAAAGTTGGAAGGCCTGCCTTTGAAGACATTTTAAAGAGAAACATTACATTTTGAGCGTGTGAACAGTCATTTCCTTCTTAGCCCTATTATTGCCCTTAGGAAGGGCTGCCACATCAAAGCCATCTATTTTCTCCCTGCCCACTTCCATTAAAGAGAAAATATTTGGCAATTCTGTAAATCAAGTAAGGGGATTGGAAAAACAGTCACTGAACAGATTGATACATATTGTCAAGGCTCCAACTAATGAACCCAAGCAAATCAGAACTCTGAGACTTGGCTGTTTCTCAAAGGCCTTCTTTAATGAGTACATCATATCACCACAGCTTCAATGGAAAACCAAATTGAAATCTTTCCTGTGGTTTCAGTATAATTAAACTAGGAAATAACACCATCCCCAAGTGTCACAGGTCACGTTGGCCAATTGGGTTAATTGGCGGGCTCTTCAGGCACTCCTTCCCCAACCTTATCTGTTGCCAGTAGATGTGACCTTGTTTCTCAGGAGAAAGTTCTTTGTTGTGTCTAGTAACACATTCCAACCTCCTTCCCCCTTTCCTCCTCCCCCTTCTGAGGAACAGAAAGATGGCTATGGCCAAGTTCAGTTCAAAGTTGGCACACATATATTTTAGGAGTGCTTGATATTTTTCAAACTATGGTCTTTGGGGTGTGAAGGATTGCATCTCCAAATGCAACTGGGATACAGAAATGGATGGAGCCAAGACAAAACTAACTTCAGTTAAGCCAACACATTGAATATGATTACTGTAATTTTTTGGTAATACCTTTCTTTTTCGATCACGTTGAAACATATGATTGATCAGCCAGTTTGGAGATATCTGGAGGCTGTACCCAAAACTTTGGGGTGTTACATGTAATCCTGGGGCTTAGGCGATGAACTTGTAACTCTCTCTGTGTGTGTGTGTCTGTGTGTGTGCACATGCACACATGTGCATGCAAACATGCAGGTGTGCATGCATTTGAGTCAGTCCATCTGGTTTTCCTGGCAACATTTCCAGAAGTGGTTTGCCATTGTCTTTTTCCTAAGGCTGAAAGGAAATTACCTGACCATGGTTGTCTTGTTGCCGTCTGTATCTAAGGACGAGAAATCCACCTTCTCCATTCCTGGTTCAACTCTTCAACTACTAAACCCAACTGGAATTATAAGGGAAAGACAGTTGATGTGTATAAAAAGCTACAAAATGGTGAAGCTCCCCTTGAGTTGAACTCAGTTCCTGGTGATTTCATAAATACATCCTGGCAGTTGGCCACTGCCTTCTTCTGAGATACTTTTGGATTTTTTCCCCTATCTAGCCTACACTTTTCTATTAGTCTTTTATCCAGGTATTAAATAAGCTTGACCCTGTTTAGGTTTTTTTTTTTTTTGTTGTTGAAAATAGATAGCTGCCATCTTTAGATTTAGATTTAGATTTATTTCAATTTATATACCGCCCTTCTCCGGAAGAACTCAGGGCGGTGTACAGGGCAATTAAAAAATACAATATAAAAATTAAAACAGTATTAAACAATATAAGCCCCACAAACAAGTTAAAATAAATTAAAACTCCCCACCCCATCAGTCCAAAAACAACAACAACAACAACAATAACAACAACAACAACTTGGGTCTTTCAGTGTGACCACAGGATTTCCCCCAAGGATTCTAAGCCTTGATACTATTGGAAACAATATGCATGGGCATTTTTTAAGAATAAGTGATTTTTTTTCATAAGAAAAGTATCCAAAAAGATTGAGATTGGGACACTTAAAGCAGCCTTATGTCTGCAAATTGAAGCCCTTAAGATGTCTTGAACTTTTCTTTCATATTTCCTAGCCAACATGGCGAAAGAAATGTTGGGCGTTGAAGTACAAAACTACCAGGAACCCCAGTTTGGGAAGGCTGATTTAAGACTTGTTATGATTTAATGCTCTGGTATTCTCTGCACTGAAAAAGAAAATTAAATTTCTTGGCCAAAGAAAATTGAATTCCACAATCTGTATTCAAATTAAGCGTATGTATACATTTGCGGAGTTTTGCCTAGTTCACACATCCGACTTTTTTCTGCTGGCATGTTTTGTCTAGTCATGTGTGATATTACCCAGGCAAGAGTGCAAGGTGTGTGCACGCTGTCAGGTAAAGATGCAATAGCACTGATATTCTTTTCAGCCTAGAAGTGCCATACAATTTCCTGGAGTCATTAACACCCAGTTGCTGTAGAATTTCTATTCTGCTGTAGGAAGGGGAGGGCAAAGAGGAAAGTGGTTGTCTTATCAAAAGCTGCTACAGAGGGGCGAGAAACAGATTATGAGACGGAGGAGGCAGACTCAGCCCCTCCCCTTTCATCAGCAGAAGCCACTTGTGAAGAAATAGACAATGGGATTCCATCAACGAAATTACAGAAACAGTACAATAAGTATTATTTATATGGAACCTCTCTATTAAGAACCTTTTAAAAGTCTGAACGTGACACATAAAGGTTGAGAGAGAAAAGAGTAAGCTTTGAAGAGCACCTATTCCTTCTCAGTACCCTGGAAAGAAATTCTATAAAGTATGGGTTCCACTTTAAACCGGTGCTTGCCTTGTTAATAGGAATGCATCGAACAGCAGAATGTCAGCCTAAATCAGTGGTTCTCAACCTTCCTAATGCTGCAACTGTTTAATACAGTTCCACATGTTGTGGTGACCCCCAACTGCTCTCTACACATATGTGACTGGTCTACATATGTGTTTTCTGATGGTCTTAGGCGACCCCTGTAAAAGGGTCGTTCGGCCCCCAAAAGGGGTCGCGACCCACAGGTTGAGAACCACTGGTCTAAATTCAGGATTAGTTTGGTTCACATGTAGGGCCACTAGATCTGACCTGGCAAAACTAGAATGACTCTATATTGCAGCAAAGAGACAAAGAACTCTCTATTGCCATCTAGGGGCACTCTGAAGCTTTGCAGCCCCAATCTGGCACCCATATTCACAAGCATGTAAAAACTGCTTAAATGATGTTTGGCAGATTAGTTTCCAGCCCAGAGTTTCTAAACGACCAACCTCACCTTGCAGCAAATACTAAACCTTCAGCATGATTTCACATAATTGTACATGCTCTCCCCACACTGTAGTTTAAAATCAGCAGTCCCTTGAACTCAGATCTTCTTCCTTTCTCGAACTAAGAAGAGATCCTTCCAGTTTGACAAATTGCTCAAGTACAGATTGCATCCGCCAAGAATCCCATTTTTATGCATGCACATTCTAATTATACATGCTGAGTTATCAATCTACTTAATTACAACTGCAGTTTACAGAAGAAAGTGTATAGGCTTTGTGGTACGTGCACACACTTGCGTAGTGATGCCATCATGATTGAAAAAGAGCATCATTAAAAAATCACAATTAGCCTTCAGACTAGTTGTCAGAACGCAAGGGGCACCTGCCCTTTTCCACGGTTTTAAATTCAGTTGTAACAGGACAGAGGCATTCTGCATCTTGAGGTTAACATCATTAATAGAATTTTTTTAAACACAACAACAGTCTTTTGGATCGCGTGCTAGGAAGCGCTGAGAACCCAAGAGGAAAATGCATTGTAGAATTTAGATAACTACTCTCCTTTTGTTTACAGTCTAGTTAAGGGGTTTATTGATTTATCAATAAATGCCTTTTCTATTTAGTGCAAAAGCTGCAGCCCTACTCAATTCATAGTAGCCACAGCTGCTTTGCCTGGAAAGTGTGAGATCAAAAAAAGTGTTTTCTGGTTAATGTAGGGTCATCCCTTTCTAACCTATAATATCCACTAACTTTTGTTAGAAGTGGCATGACGGTGGAAATGTTGAATAGTTCTAAATGTAGAAACTATCAATGGCTCCTTGTAGGAGTTTATACCTGGCCCAAGAATAGTGTAATAAGAACCCCACCCATTAAAATAATGCGAACAATTTCTTAGTGTAGCTGTAAGAGAAACGGAAGAAATTTGAATGATAAACATTTGAATGGTATTTCATATCTAAGACGGATCTCCCACCTGCTCTGTCTCTCCATCACTCCCTTTAGTTTTACCTCTCTCTAGTCCAGGGGTCTGCAAACTTAAACACTCAAAGAGCCGTTTGGACCCATTTCCCACAGAAAAAAAACAACACTGGGAGCCAATAGTTTAACAACCGGTAGGACTGGGTGGGTGTGGCCAACTCACATCACTTATTCCCACCCAGTTGCCTCCTGCTCTGGGATATGGAGTGAGTCTCCATCCTACACCATCACCCTTACCTTCTCAGGCCAGGCGAGGAGTGACGGGGAGGGCAGGGCAGGGGAGGGGAGTGGCCAGTCAGTGGTGGGATCAGCTGACAGAGAACCGCAGCAGAGGGCCAACAAAGCCGCATGTAGCTCTAGAGCCACAGTTTGCAGACCCCTGCTCTAGTCTATCACAACTGCTCCAATTACTTACTTGGCTGCAGAAGGGGGAAATAGTTAACTTTTGAGTCTGATACTTCACATTGCAGCTGGACTGGCAACAGCTAAGGGTGATTCTCTCTCCTTCGACTGTGCTCCACGCAGAGGCGAAGAAATACATAGGTTCATGAATCAATCTGGATAACGTGAAAGGCTGAATATAATAAATAATACAGTAACATCCCTAAACTAATGAGCTGTTGCTAAGGTACATTTCACAGGCTCGTCCTCTATATAAAAAGTCACTAATAATCCCTTGGTGTAATCAGATGATAAAGCTTTGCCATAAGGCAACACCTGTGCAATTAAAACTGCAGATTCTTTTGCACGTTTCATTAATTTCAGGATTTTGTAAAGGCACAATGACTGCACTAATAATCTAGTCTACTTGACTCCATGTCTACTGGAAACAGGGTGTCTAATTAGGTAAAGGTAATTAATTAGAGATAAATGAAGCTAATCAGACTCAGTTAACACTAATTCTCTGAATTAAGACATTTTGGGACACCTACTATTCTGCTGCCTTTGATATTTTCCCAATAAAGAAAGAGCTGCAAGGAAGCATTTATTTGATGTCATTACAATGGACAGCAACAATTTGGTAAATATTTCATTAATACGGTGTAGTCTGACTAGAATCAGTGGAGCAATGCAAGAAGTTATTAATTCTACTGTCAATCTCTTGGAAAAGCAGTGGAATTCTGGAATCTGGGTTATTTTTTCCCCCACAACCCATAGTAATCCTTCATCTTGGATTAGGGTGGTTGGAGTCCTTGCTGGACTGTTTGATGGCATGGGTGTGGTTAACCATTTATCTATTTCTTATTTATTTCATTTAGGATTATTTCATTTATGATTATTGTACTATGATTTCTATCCTATTGATTTTATTATACAATACCCTGGGTCAATTTGGAGTTGCCTAGTAGCCAAAATTTATTAAATAAAATCAAGAAGGGTGATCAAGAGACTTAGTTCTTGTAATAAAAAAATCAGATGGGATCTCTGGAATAAGAGCATTATTTGAAACCCATTGTTTTTGTATTTGGAAGACTTACCAAGTTCACTTTATTTCCTTTTAGTTTATGGTGTCTTGGAATCATATATATCCAGATCAGCTCTGAATGTTATTCTCCCAAGTCCGGTCTCTTTTCTCTGAAAATCATCCCTCTCTACCATGGTTTCTTTCAAGGATCAGAAGTAGGATGGACCGTGATGCACAAATTGTGTTTTTCACTTTGAAAGAAACAAAGATATTTGGACTTATTAGTTTAATTGGTTGCATTAGTTTAATTTGTTTCATTCTGATATGATATAGAGGAACAAGCTATGGGGAAAAAAGGGGAAGAGAAGCAAAAATATTTGGGTACCCATTTATCTTAAAATAAATAGCCCGTTCTGATGGAAAGGGGAAACTTAAAATTCCCAGATTCTATCATCATTTCTCGAAATGATGGACCTGTTGTTCTTCCTAACATAGATGTTGGTTGCAATGGCTCCTGACAGGAGGAAGGAGGGAAACTGATTCTAGTTGTTCATTCACTTAATTCATTCACTTAGTAATAAACCAGATAACGAAAATGAGGTTTTAAATCAATTTTTCAGCTGTCCCTAATAGTATCTTATCAAATGATGTTGGTTCTTTATAGAAACCCCATGTTTTTGCATCTTCCTCATATCTTGTTTGTATTTGCAAATGTGGCCACCAAGCTAAGGCCATCCAGGGGTGGGCTGCTATGAATTCGCACAACTTTGGGTGATCCTCTAGCTAAGGTTCTGCCCAGTTTGGCAAACCCATAAATCCCACCCCTGGCTGGCCTCACCCCACCCACCCCGCCCACG
>JANHFR010001458.1:59442-73188 GCA_032468015.1 Mimophis mahfalensis | reverse complement strand
TAAGCACATTGAATTGTGCTTCTAAAGATTGTAAGCCGCCCTGAGTCTCCAGAGAAGGGCGGCATATAAATTGGAATAATAATAATAAAAAAGAGAGATAAGGTCAACCTCATTACTCCTGAACTTTTGAAAGTCTCAAGATCTGGTTAAGCCAACAGGCCTGAGGATCCCAGTGAACAAGTGAATTCATGAAGTTGTTCTAATAATATTAATATTTGTCTGTCTATTATTCTCTTTTCCTGTTTTTATTCTGCTTTTATAGTTTTAAATGCTTTTAAAATAATAATTATATAAAGGATTTGGCAATGATAGTTTTATGTACATAAATTGTTTTATTGTATCATTATGTACCACCCAGAGTCATTTTCCATGAGATAGATGGCTATGTAAATTTGATGAATAAATAAATATATAAATTTATATATAAATATATAAATTAACCTTCCATGAACTGCAGGAACATGAGGTCCTGTAACTAGCATAGCAGGTGTGCAGTCATTGAATATAGGGGGTCCCATTCCTGGATCGGGGAAGCATGCCCCTAAAAAGCAATTGCAGGGGAACAATGGCAGAAAATAATCTGTCTCCATCATCTGCCCATGTGATGGAAGTACTAGTAGAAGAGAAAAGACCCCAACTACAGAAAATAAAGAGGCATTTTGGCTTAGTATCCATTCAGGGGAAGAAATACCTAAGATCAAATCTGCTGCTCCCCAAGGGCACACAGACAATCTGATGAAATTCTTATAGTATTGGTGATCAATAATAAAACATTTATTTGGGTTTATCCATGAGTGGTTCTGGCTGTTTGCAGTTGATAGCTTGTGAGGATCCCATCTGGTTTGATTTTGTCAGGATCTGTACCAACAAGATCCTTGCCCAGATCCTGCAATGCTAATCTTAGAGGGGGGCTGTCAAACTCCCAACCCATGGACCAGATGTGTCATGCACTGGCCATGCCCACGCCCAGTTTAGCAAAGGGGGGAAAGGTCCCAATATGTCATGTGATGTCACCCTGATTGACACCTCTGTCTTAGAGGCAACCTCATAGGAGGGTCAAAGGAGAAAAAGATTGGATCCTGTGCATGCCTCTAGCGATTCTTAGGATAGCATAGCCATCATGATTTTGTATGGTGCTGTGTGTTATACCTCCACCCTATGATCAGGACAAAAATCAGGGGTCAGGCATGTCCTTCCTTTCTCATTTCATATATAAAACCACCTCACTGGTCATTGTGGGATATTGTAATGTGATTGTCTTGCACACAGTTGAAGGTATGGCTGTTGAAAATGCAATATTCAATTCAAACTTCAACTTTTTTTCAATAATACAAAAAACAAGAACCGCCTGAAGGAAGCATTCAGTAAATGTTACGTTGGAAAGTAATGACATGTGATTTGAGGTCGTACACAATCTATCTCCTTTTCACTTCAGCTTCTTTACAAACCTATCCTGCATTTGTCCTCTCTTTGTATCTGTATAATGATGTAGGTACAGCTACAGGGCTAACCCTTTCAAATCCTTCCCTCCTGTTGTCTTTGGCAAATGTGTCGGCAGATGCTCTGGGGTTACATCAGTGGAAGCTGATGTGACACAGTTGCCGAAGAGAAAAAGACAATATAGTTTTCACATGTGAGCATATTCGAGAGATGCTTGCTTTGATGAGATGCAGTCATAGAGTTTCGGTACTTGAATCTGGAAGCTTTTCATGCCCTTTGACTGTGTCTAGTTCTCTCAAAGTTGCTCAAGATAGCTAGTACACTGATTTACCATTCACAGAGAAGTAAGCTATAATTGTGCAACTTTTGGAAAGTTACCGAGGCTGTTTTTTTTTTTAAATAGTTGAGCACTTGTACAAAAATTAATAAAAATGGAACATGAAGGAGAAATCATGTGGCATCTTTTACTCTTTTCAAGCTTCCTTCCCAAATCTGTTTTTGAATGACTCAGTTAATAATAAAACAACCATTAATGTAAACCAGAATTTTTGGTCTTTGACCGTACCTTTAGCATGGGTAATGGTGAGATACCATGGGAATTGTTTTACTTCATATTGGATAGACCATAGAATTATGATCTCAGTAAAAGACTGAGACTGTTATATTTGATATTCAAAATGGCCGTATTCTAAATATTTTGGAAGTAAATTGATACATACTATCTTTTATATCTTATGTTGACTCAAACCATTAATCTATTTTGTCTCATATTGATCTATTTTGTTTATTTTTAATAATTGATTGGCAATTTTTTTTTCTGTTTTTAACAGATTTGCCAACTGTATGTGGAGATGCCAGGAAGTACGGAGCCATGGTGGTGCAGCAAGTAGAGTGCAGCAAGCAGAGTACTTAGCTGTCAGCTGCCTGCAATTAGGCAGTTCAAATCTCACCAGGCTCAAGGCTGACTCAGCCTTTCATCCTTCCAAGGTGGGTAAAATGAGGACCCAGATTGTTGGAGGCAATGTGCTGACTCTGTAAACTGCTTAGGGAGGGTTAAAAGCCCTGATAAGTGGTCTATAAATCAAATGTTATTGCTATAAAGCCAAGGCTTCCTGCATGCAGTGTATGCCTAATTTATGGCTACTTAAACATTTGGCGTGTTAATTTTACTTTCAAGTTTACTATATGCCGCTTAATGTTGGCCCACTAATAATGAAGAAAAATCTGGAACCAGTGATATAATTTTTTTGCCTGTGCCTTTGTCTGTGTATTCTCCAGAACAGATATGCATCTGTGTGCGAATGTAGGTGTATCCTTCAGAACAGATTTGGGGTGTATGTGTATGTTTATGTGGGGTTGAAGAAAATGAGCAACACTCCACTGCATAAGAAGAACTCTCCCCTCAGATACCATAGTCTACGTCTATTTGAGCTATAGTGACAATTTGCAACTGTATGTTATAGCTTTCCTAATCTGAGTGTAAAGAAAACAATATTGCTGCAGGCTGACAGTGATATAACAATGAAGAACTTTGCAAGACTTATACTAAAACCTTTATTTTCAAGTAAGCTTTCCTAGTTTGACCTCTCCTTGAGTATCAGGGCTAATGAGCTGTCTACTATATCTGTTTTGAGGTTTTCACCTTGGCCCCTGGGGTGCTGAAGATTTTCCTTAAACTCTCGGTAGAAATTCCCTTGCAATTTCATCTTAAGGTTATAATTATAGTACACTTTTAATGATACATATCACTTCTTGGTTCGTATACGAAGTCATAAAAATTATTGATTTTCAACCAAGTTAATTAAGAATCTTTAACACAGACCTTGGCAGCAAAGATTAAAAAAGCGGTTCTGTTTCTGTGCCTAACAAAGGTTAATTTTGGCATGTAATTAACTCATCATCCAGCAGATGACTTTATGAGTTCATTCACACATAAGATTTTAGAGAAAGCAGGGAACATTTTAAAATAGCTAGGTAGTGAAGTGATCCGGCTGCACTAATATGCAAGTATCTTTTTTTATAAAATTGAAATAGAGTAGTGAATCGTATTGAAAAGAAATCAATCTAAATCTATGGTTATCTAAAAAATATGTTTTAGGTATAGTAATCATAAAACAATCTGAAGAACATATGGTCCATGGGAACATGGTATAACAGAATTGGAAATTATTCCTCTTATTTTTATACAGTAGCAAAGTTAAGAATAATAATTATTTTATAAACTAAATATGTGGAAAAGTTCCAAATCAGAACTGATTAAAAGATTAGTTTTTATCTTTTCCTTTTTTATTTCCATGTGTCAAGAGGATATTTTTTTATATATAAAATAAGTCTTAGACCAGGTATCCTAAAATCATTTGGCCCTATTGGCTGACTTAACATTTTCTTGGAATTGGTGCTAAATGGAAAGCATGACAGATAATGAAAACAGAAATATAGGACTTACGGTTGAACTTCTGGTGGTACTAGATGCAGGGACTGCAATCCCCATGGCCCCAGTCCAAATTTGCCTGTTGGAAGGCTCAGTATGGAGCCAGAGCCACCTCAGAGAGGCAGTGAGGCAAAGGGGGAACCCCCAGGTAGGGTAGAATTTGAGAAATGTGATAGAAAATAATGATGAATTGGACTGATACATTTGATGCCTGGAAACAACTCTGTTCGTGCAATAAGATGATGTATGTAAAGAAAGGAAACAATAAACACCTTTGGAAAAAGAAAAGAAAACAGAAATATAATCTGCCCCTTGAACAGAATACTAGCTAGAAGCTGTCAGGCCTGCGCTGCGCCTGGGCCAACAACCCCTGTCCCGGAGGGGCCCGAATAGATGGTCTTTGGCCATAGGAAGGACCCAGCAGCTGGGATTGCGAGCACCCTTCAGCCGACAGGCTGCAGTGACCGTAGGAGTCTCCTTCCCTCGCTCGCTGAGTCTCCCTCTATCCACGGCCGTGAATGCTTCTCCCATAAGTGGACGCTCGCACCCCGGGACTGTGCCTCGCGGTGTCAGTCTCGCCACAATTATCCCATAGCCGGCTTTCGTCCCCGTTGCTGTACCCTGACCCAATTCTGTTAATCCATGGGCCCCGCCTCCTCCTCCCCATCCCCGACGTCATTTCCCTTGGCGCTATTCGAATGGCTGGGTGGGGGGTGGGCGCAGAGCGGGAGGGTGAGGGAGAATTCGGCTTGTTTCTGTTTTAGTTTCATTACATGTTGCGCATGCTCGTTATTCCTGGTTTTGTACACGTACCCCTTGGTCGGCCTCCCCAGAGCCGACTTGAACCCAGGTGAGGGGGACCTCTCTTCGCTCAGGGCCCGATTGTTCTCAGGGCCCACGAATAAAAGCTTGGTTAACTGGACACGGCTACCTCGCCTTTTGTTTGGGACCGGTGACAACAGGACAATAACTTAAAGCTTAAAATACAGAAAGGCTGGATGTATAAATCTTACTGGCATGACTTAGTATAGACATTTTAAAATGCGATTTTATTGGATATTTTTTTGAAACAATTTGAAATAAATAACCAGTAGAACAATTTTAAAGTGGATTTTTAATGTTGATTTTTAAGCTGAAGGCGCCATCTACTGGTGAATGGATATGCACTATGTCATACTCCTAGAATGATAAAGTAACCTTGGACAAGAGGAGAATAACACCTGGAGGTCTGCTGTATTACTTACTGTTCTATACTTATCTATTTTATGGTGATTAGAGTATCATCCTTGAAAACTTAGAGAATATCTAATGGAATGATTTTTGAATATTGGAACTAACTAGCAAATTAAAAAGTGGAACTTTAACCCTTTGGAAAAACCCCTGGATTGCATAAATGGAATATATTGACTAACTGTGGGACATAAAGAACTATAACTCTTGTATTTCCTGATGAATAATATTAAGATCAAGTAATCTGCTGGCTTTGGGAAGTCAAAAAGAATAGACTCTGAAGCAGTGACAGATTACTGACAGAACATTGAATACCACTTGAACTTTTTAAAATAAGGCAAGATGGCTTATCAGGAAGAACTGGAGACACAAAAAGAAATAATGATGCTACTCCAAAGCTTTTATGACATGATGGTAGGGAATTCCAGGGAAATAAAAGACTTATTACATGATATAACTGGAAAGCCTGAAAATATGCAACAAAGAATAATGAAGCAAGATAATAAAACCCAGGAAACAAGGGAGATAACTGTAAGCTTAGAGGATCAGATAGAACAGACCACACAACAAATAGAACAAAGAGAAAGAAGAAGGAGATTATAAAGTTGGGTGAAATAAAGTTAGGAGGATATATATTAAAAGGTAGAAAAATGGCAATGAATAAATCGAAAGGTATTTTTGGAAAAAGGTAGAAAAATGGCAATGAATAAATCGAAAGGTATTTTTGGGAAAAAGGCAGAGGATTTGGCAGATTTATGGGTGGACTGGAAGCAAAAAATAGTGGGAATGGAAATGATGGTTGGGTTGAATATGAAAGATGAGGATAAGGACCCAAGGGAGGAGTAAGGGAAGCAAGTCAAAAAGAGAAGAAGTGAAACTTCCAAGAGAATGAGGGATCATGGATAGGAAAGATTTTTCTTAAAAAAAACCCTAATGCTGGCTTAGCCTAAGATTCAGAATAGATTAAAAAATTAGAAATAGGGGGAATATTGTTATACAGTGGTCCCTTGAGTTACGAATAACTCGACACCCGAACTTTTTGAGTTACAAACAGGAAAACCGCCCGTGTTTTTAGCCGTGGCTTCCCTGACTTCCGAATGACAGCCACTCGACTTACGACCCAGTCCTGAATGGCTAAAAAAGATCTTTTTAAATTTTTTTGGGTGGAAACCTAATTTTGAGGTGCACTTTGCATGCCTTTAAAGTGCATCTCATAAAGAGGTTTCCACAAAAAACTAGGAGCCTGGGTCTTTTTCCCAGGCTCTGGAACGAATTAATCCATTCCCAATGCATTTCAATGGGAAGCCGCCTTTTTGACTTCCCAATTTTTTGGCTTTCGAAAATGCATTCGGAACGGATTAAATTCGTAACTCGAGGGACCACTGTACATATTTTTATATAACACATTTAAAGTGAATGTCAGAGATTATGATCAGATTTTGAAAAAGGATGTTATCAAGTATGCACAAAAATAATGCTATTACTATTAGAAGGATGCAGTAAATATTAAATAATTGAAAAACGAAGGATTATGTGCTGATACAGGTATGTACAATAACATTAGATCACATAAGTCTGATTAAATGTAGTAATTTTCATTTGTATCAATATTACTTTTGTATCAAAATGAATGATGCTCAGATGCCACACTGTCCATGAAATGATATTGATGTATGTTTAAAAAAAAAAAACTTTACAAAAAAGGGGAATAAGAGAGAGAGATTATGAAATATAAGCACAATATAATTAGGGGCACTGCTTCCAAAGGTAGCAGCATTTAGCTGATCTTGACTATCATGGAAATTACCGTAAAGGGAATCCACCCCATTGCCCAGTGATAGTACTTGGGCTGAGATACCTTGGAAATTCTAGAATTGCTCTACTAGAGTAGGATGTCAAGACAGCATTTCAGAAAAAAGCAGTGGCAAACCACTTCCATAATGTCCCAAAAAAGTGCATACATGCAGCCTCAGGACCAGAATGTCTCACTAGTACCACCTTCTAGATCCAGAAAATTATCATTAACACTTCAATTTTTCATGGAGGGAGAAGAATATTTTTGCAATTAGTAACTAATGACCAGTAAGGATGATCCTCAGTCTCGGTAGTGATAAAATACAGGAGCCAATGGAATGAGTCAGGAAAAAAACCAACCCTTCCCTCCAGTGAATCATTGATCACAATCCCACAACACATGACTGATAGTTTCCACAATGCCACAATCCAGGTGTGGAGTATCTGTCTTCCCAATAATAAACAACTTGTCCTTTGCCCAGACAACACCCTCAGGAGGGAAACTTGGCGAGCTCTGCTAAGAGCATCAAAACACCAAAAGTCACTAAGCTGCTGACAATAAACTCCTTCTGACCAGCAACATCAACCACAAATTCCCAGTCAGATAAATCTTTGCTGCCCTCCGATGGAGTGATAACCACCAATTTATCTCAGTGATTTATTCTCAGCTACTATATATTTTAATATTGTTAATTGTCTTTTTTATTTTTATTTTTTTTTACGTTTTATTCACCATCCACAGTCACTTGGTGAAATGGGTTCAATGAAATTCAAAATAAATAGATTTGAATAGTTTTCAATGGTGCTAGAGAAATTCCTAAAGCAGCATGCTTCAGATGCTAACTTGGGACCAGAATTCTCATCGCTAATCAAGTCAAATGTTAAGCGAGTTGCACCCTCTTTGCCATGGTTATTAAGTGAATCATTGCAGTCATTAAGTGAATCATATGATCGTTAAGTGAATCCAGCTTTCCCCGCTGACTTTGCTTGTTGGAAGCCAGATGGGGAGGTTGCAAATGGCAATCACGTGACCCAGGACACTGCAAACGTTGAAAACACATGCCAGCTGCCAAGCACCTGAATTTTGATCACGTGACTATGAGGATGCTGCAAGAGTAATAAATGTGAAGACTGATCTTTCGTCTTTTTATTCAGTTGTTGTAATTTTGAATGGTCACTAAATGAATAATTATAAAAGCAAAGAACATGGGCAGTTCACATTTCTTTGTTAGTTATGTTCTGCTAGTTTTAATTGTTTGCTTTAGATCTAAAACACTAAATAAATACATCAACAAATAGTCTTAAATTAATCACAAAATATAGAGAAATATGAGTTCTAGATCTTGTCATATTGAAAGACAATGTGGGGAAATGATCTGTACAGCTGTGATTCAATCTACTGCCTGTGTGTGATAACATCTGGGCGGGGGAAGGACTTCGTTCTCCCTTTGGACTTGAACTGAACATCTTTTCAAACAGAGAACGATTCTTCATATAAAACAGAACCTCTAGCAAGGTCAGACTGACTCATGTATCTTAAGAGACAAGACACAGCTTCAGCACACAATTTCTATGAGTTAAAGAGACAGCTGGTCTTTCAGTTCAGGCAGGAAAATTCATCTGTTTTGAACTGATGGATTTAATTATCATGCATAGCTTTAAAGAATGTAGCAAAGTTCTCAAAACTAGCCTATTAACTCTGAGCTGGTTCTGTTCATGACTTCCAGGATAGTCGTACTGTATAGTCGTACTATCCTGTACTACTATGACCATGATTCCTAAGTTTTTATGAGCTAGTAGTATCAAAAAGTGGTTTGTATGTTATTGTGGGTTCTTTTGGGTGCCAGGACCAGCTAGAGCAGGGGCCTGCAAACTGTGGGTCTGGAGCCACATGCGGCTCTTTAGATGGGAACAGCGCGTTCCCTTGGCTTCAGAAGCCACATGCCTGCACACATGTGTGCACAAGCCATTGCTCTGTTGAACTTGTTTGGTGTTGGCCACAGGTATAGAAGGAGGTGTTTACTGGAGCGCTCCGGTAAGCGCATCCTTCTCCACCCACAGCCAACACCAAACAATGGAGCGATGAGAAAGCCGGCTTGACTTACCTGGCTTGTGCATGTGCATGCTCATTTTTTAGCAAACCGGTGGTGGGATTAATTGAATCCCACTACTGGTGTCACCTTATTTGCCAAGTCATCCAAGGGCGAGACAAAAAATAATGGTTGAATCTCAAGTAGAGATCCAACTCAGACCTAAGGAGAAATTTCCAGACAGAGAGTACAATTAACCAATTTTGCCTTCACAAGGTGTTGGTGCCCCTACCTCATCATTGAAGGTTTTTAAGCAAAGAAAATTGTACAGGGTCTCCTGCTTGAACAGGGAGTTGGATTAGAAGACTTACAAGGTCCCTTCCAACTCTGTTATTCAGTATTGGGGCAAAATATAAAAATACGATTCTCAGCATGGAGGTGCCAACAGCCTGTGCCAATCCTTTTGGCTCTTGATAATGGATTTCTCCAGGGAACTGGAGTTTCAGTCCCACTGAGATGAGGAAACCAAACTTTCCTTCTTCTGTTGCTAGCAAAGTGCAAAACACAAATCCATGAGGACAAGATTCAGCAGTCCATCTGCATTTAAAAGATAAAAGACCACTCAGGTGATCTGTGATGACACAGATAAACCTCCAGCTGGCCTGTTAACTCGCTAAAAGAATGCAAATGACCAGCTGTCTGCAAGGAGTATAAATCCTTTAATTCCCCACCATACACTCAGAGCTGAAGAAGCTTCTTGGGGAGAAGTGAAACGTCTTCGAAGAAAAAAATCAGAAAGTCCAGTTGCCTCTTGAAAAAGCACCTTTGGGAATCTAAACCTGTAGTTTTCTCCTCCCACCACTAGGAGATGCTGTGGGGGAGGGAGGGAAGGCACCGCCTTAAGGAGGCCGCCCACCCGGAGAAGGAAAAGGGATCGTCACGCGCACAACCGCAAGCCTATTTCGGCCGCGGGAAGAGGCAAGGCGCTTGGAATGGAGGGTTGAGATCACGTGCCCTCTCAACTCGTCCAATAGAGTCTCGTAAACCTGCTGGCGGGCGACCTTGTCACGTGATCAGGGTTCCTTTCCCCGCCCTCTTTCCCGTCTTTCCCGACCTCTCTCCGGGGAGGCGGATGCAGTGGTAAAGTGACAACAGCGCTCACTTCCGCTGGGTTGAGAAAAGAGAGAGAGAGGAGCAAGCAAGCTTAGGTCGGCGGCCGTTGTCGCCGTGGTGTGTCCTTCTGTCGTCAGGCTCCCTCAGCGCGGCCCAGGTAAGCCGATGCGGCTTGGCCTTGCCTTTTCCTTCTTTTCTGTCCCGGGTTTGGGCTGAACGGGGGAGGGAGGAGGAGGAGGAGGCCTCGCTCTCCTTTTGCTCTCCTTGGCCTTTGGTGCGGCGGGGCCTCCGCCTCTTCCTTCCCTCCGGTTCACGCGAATGCCCGGGGGCGACCCGACCCTCGGTTTCTCGGGGGGTGGGCTTTCCGCAGGCTTCGCTTCAGGTAAGTTGCAGCCTTAGAGCGGTTACCGAAACGCGTTAAGTTGAACGGGCAGAGAGCTTCTGGTCCAAAGGTGGCTAACAAACGCGCTGCTCTCCCTTAAAGAAGCGGCTTCTGTTTCAGTCGGGCTGCTTAACCCGTAACGTGGGGTAGGAAACGGAATGAGGAGGGCGGTTATTTTGCCGGCTGGTTGTACGGCTCCTGTAGACTTATCTAAAGCTGTAGGGTGAGGCTTTTGCAGCAGTGACTTGGTTCACGCACCATCCTACGCTTTTAGTGCATTGCTGGTGCGGTGCATAGGTAACTGGGATATTGCACTTTGTAAGTTATGAGGGTTCAGAGGTGGCGCCCAAACCGTTCCTTTGTGCTGCCTTTAAGCACTTCGAGATTGCTAGTTCTGTGCAACGTGACTTTCCTTGGATCCTGGGGTTTGAAAATGTAAGCCTTTTGCTATCTGTGGTGAAAATATAAGTCTTTTGCTATTCAGAGGCCCAGTAATCTCATTCAGATTCTTAAGGAGCCCTAAAAGATGCTCATCTAAACAGGTATTTATGATGTTCTCAGTAAAGGAAATAAATTATATCTGGGAATTTCCTGATATCGTGTCAAAGATGACAGAACCATGGAACACCACCACTTGCAGAACACAAAACCACATTCCTGAAGTTTGACTATTAGGCAACAGTACATTGCTTGGACCTTGCCATTCTGAGTGTACAGATTGAAAAAAAATATTTTGGATGGAAAATGGAATACTTTTAACATTGATCAAAAAGGGAAAATGTTGCCAAGTGTAATGTAATACAAGGATTATTTCACTGGGTTCACACCATGTACAGCAAGGATCTTCAACTTGACAAGTTTAAGACTTATGGAACTTCAACTCCCAGAATTCCTGAGCTAACATGACTGGAGGAGGAATTCTGGGAGTTGAAGTCCACAAGTCTTAAAGCGGTCAAGTTTGAATACCCCTGAGGTACAGTATTGTTTGTTATGCAGTGTATGTACAAATCCAGGATATTGGGCAAATTCAGTAAATTATGGTTCTCTTAACTGGGATAGCGTTTTTGTACAAATATGGTCTTCCTGTTGTGAAACGTACCTTAAAGTTCTGGCTACAATTGAACATGATTTACTAAACTATGTTTGCTTAATTTAGGTATTTTAGCAAGAAAGCTGGAGTTTAGCTCTGAAATAAAACTCTCATATCTGGAGCACAAAATTCCAGTAGGCTGCTAAATAACAGCAGTTCTATATCTCTCTATATCTTGCAATTGTCTGGATATTTTAAATCAAGCTTTAACATCTTTGGTGATGTTCAGAGAGAAATTCTTTGTCACATTCTTCTGCTGTGTTTTTAAAAGAATAGGTTTCTTTTGTAAGAGTAAACCTGGTTAGTTCTGAATAGGCTGAGAAAACAGGGAACATATGCATATTTTCAAGAGACTGAACCATCTAGTATCTCTACATTATATGTTTGAGCTTCTTTAGAGGAGTGTATTTTACGATCAGAGGTGGAAGAGACCATCAGATCTGCCCAGTCAACAATTTGAATTACAACATCCTGGATTGTCTACCTTCCACTTGAGACACTCTTCTGGACAACTTTATTCAGTTATTGATCTACTCTTACTATTAGAAATAGGTTTTTTTTATCTGACATTCCTTTGGAATCACCAGTCTGTTACTTAAATCCACATTTCTGTATTCTGTAGTTTGGAATGAAAGTGAATAAATCTTAACTTTCGTGGTGAAATCCTGCCAGGAATGTAAGAGTACCATCCTCCTCAATTGTCTGTTTGCAAAACTAAAGACAGTATACTAGCTTCTTCAACCTCTTTTTACAGGGTTTAGTTCTATTCTCTAATAATCATTTTTCTCTGCCTGATCCTGTTTCAAAATCTTTGAAACCCTTTTAAAGTGTCATTCCCAGAATTGTACACACTTAAGATAGGGCCTGACTAAAATCAAATAAACTAGAACATTTGCCTCCAGTGATTTTGAAATTATGAATGTGTCTGGTTTCTTTCATATAAAGCAATTATACTTAAGTTGAAACAGCCTAAAACTGCTTGCCAGGAACTGCTGGAACTTTATTGCGAGATAAACACATGGTCCTTAGTTACTGACCACTCATTCACAATTGTTCAAACTTACAATGGAGATAAACAAGTGGTACTTAAAACTGGACCTTAAAGTTCCAGCCATTGCAGTGCCCCCACAATCCCGTATTTGGAATTGGGGTGCTTGGCAACCAGCTCACATTTCCAACTGTTGCAATATCTCAGTGTCTTTGATTGCTATTTGCAACCTTCCCTGCCCACAAGCAAAGTGAATGGGGAAGCCAGCAGGAAGTCATAAGTGTCAGGCACGAACAACCAGGCCCACGCTTGAAAAATTGAATTAACTTTTATTGCTCAAGCTATATACAGGATTCTTCTCAGACTAATGGTTTGCACCTGCATCAGACTGCATAAGATTTAATGGCATTCAAAAGGGCTCAGATTTCACCCTCTTGTGCCCATAAGGATTCTAGACTAAGTCCCCATTTGACTCCTCCCCCCACCTTGGCCAGTCTCCCTCTTACATAAGTCGTGGTTACATGAGCTCCTTTTTTTAACAACTTGCAGTGATTTGCTTAACATCAGTAATGAGGAACTGCCAAGAACTGCCATTGCCAAGTGGTGCAGTCACATATGTGCTTTAAGTCTCTATTGCTTAGAGACAAATTCTGATAGCAATTACTATTATTAGGTGAGGACTTTGTGTAATGGAATCTTGAAAGCTTCAGTGAATTTTGTTCTCATCCCCTCTTCCTTTTCATGGCTGAGTGCTGTTCACATAACTTCTCTTGCATTTCTTCTTCAGCGTTATCTTCATACTCTCCTACAATTATAGAACTGTTCTTATTGCTGGTTGCATCAGAAATTGAATTTCTATAATTCAAAACCTTTATTCTGTGACTTTCACAAAATATTTTCTTTTAAGGGGCACTCTTCAAGTGTTTGAAAAGTGCTATCATATCTCCCCTAAGCCATTTGTTTTAAATTCTAAGTATGTACCCGGTTCTTTCAGCCTCTTCTGATAAAGGAAAAGTAAAAGGGCAGATATCAGGAAGTGATCATTTCTTCATTAAACACATAGTTTCTGGGTATGTATACTCATTTTGTCCTGTCACCTGTTCCAGTTTTTCATTCTTCTGAATACAACTATTTGATATTTAAGAGGCCTGGTGGTGCAGGATGTTAGTATTTAGCCTAGCAGTCAGCTAGCCTGTAATTAAGGCAAGTTCGAATCTCACCAGGCTCAAGGTTGACTCAGCCTTCCAT
>JANHFR010001457.1:282915-293879 GCA_032468015.1 Mimophis mahfalensis | reverse complement strand
AGGAAGGAAGGAAGGAAGGAAGGAAGGAAGGAAGGAAGGAAGGAAGGAAGGAAGGAAGGAAGGAAGGAAGATGGATTTAACAAGATATTTTCCCCCTCCCACAGAGTTCCAAACTTTTCCCCACCTCCCCCCTGCATTTGGAGAAACCATAGATGTAACAGTATATTCATGTTGGCAAAATTATTTGCCTGTAGCCAAACAATCAAAAGTAAAGCTTGACGATGAGATATTTCTGAGAGTAGTACAATAGTCCTCTTGACATCCAAAAGCTTTTGGTTGTGTCAAGCTTTCCCCAAAATCTACAATGTGGCATTTCTTGCAAGCCGCAACCCAAGAGCTACATAATCAAAGGCCCATAATTAGAATCCGAACTTCGGTATCGTATTAAATTGGAAATAGTCAGTATTATGCTTGAACAGGAGCCTGAGAACTAGATACACCCATAATATTTGTCTTGGCAACCTGAATGGAAGCTATGGGGGCTGCAGAAGCACCCCAGACTTAACCACGTCAATCAGGGTCCAGTGGTTACCTTTGTGCAATGTTTTAAACATGGCTACTTTGGGATGCATAATCTCTTGTTGAATGCCGCGTTGTGTACTTTGTGATTTGAAGTGTCATGCAAGGGCCTACAAAGGGTCTCATTGAGTAACCACAACATGCATATCACTGCAACTGTTTGTGAGTGCGTGTAGCAATAGCAATAGCACGTAGATTTATATACCACTTCACAATGGTTTCCAGCCCTTTCTAAGTGGTTTACAGAGGCAGCCCCTTGTCCTCAACAATCCAGGTCCTCATTTTACCCGCCTCGGAAGGATGGAAGGCTGAATCAACCTTGAACCTGGTGACATTCAAACTGCCAAACTTCTGACCATCAATAGTGCTTGCAGTACAGCACTCTAACCACTGTGCCACCATGGTTCATCAAACTAAAACTTGAAAAAAATGGTTTGCAAAAGGAAAATCAGGGTGAATCTATATGAAAGGCAGAGAGAGTTGGCTACTCCTCCAATTATGAACAGGATTGAACCTAGCAATTATGTTGTAAGTTGTGATTGTCATAAAGCAGGTCATCCCATGACCAGACCCACAATTACAACCTTGCTGTCGTTATTACCAAATGACTTGTGAATGAGATGGTCATAAAGTCATTAAATGAACCCATTCTTCACTAGGGCAAGTTTTGCCAGAAATCAGAAAGCAAATATCAGTTACTACATCTTTAAAGTAATTACTGCCAAATATGCAACAATTTTCTGGGGGGGAAAAAATGATTTAAATGAGATTGAGCCCTGACTAGGAAGATCTGACAGTCTTGTTTTGATTTAGTTGTTTTTCTTTATTGCCACAAGTTACAAAAAGCTGCCTCATTCTAGATTGGATTTAAGGTTACGATCACCCCATTCATCAGCGGAAGAATGTTGTTCGATTAAGGCATCTCCATATTAACGGAATGAAAAGAGGAAACAATAACTGAACCCAAATCAACTTGTCCTCTCCCCTTTTTCCCCCTGGTTTGTTTTGTTTTTACAACACTACTCCTCAATGCTCTACTCAACGAGTAATCAAACAGTTACACCGAGCAAGTTCGATTCACGGATGGCACGTCTTAATTTCATTCTGGACATCTGCAGGAAAGCATGGTGACAGGCACCGAAACAACGTGGTCTCTCTCTTCACAGCAAAAAGAAGCCAAGGAAAACACACCCACCCACCCATCCACACACAAAAGGGAAATTATTATCCTTCACACAAATGGTACATTTTAGAATAAATTACTGGAGAATGCAAAACCAAAGGCAGCCTGCTTCGCGGAACCCCTGAATGTTGTGATGTTCGGTGGATCGGTTTTACATTCTGTCCAATGTAGGGGGGGTCGATTAATTGGTTTTGTTGTACCTCCAAATTGAATGCACCGTGTCACCTGGTGGTTTGCAGAGCGTAGAGAGACTTGTGGTACGCTAAGCCTTGGACAGGAGACCCAAATCTCCCACAGCCTCCGAACTATTGTGCGCAGCCAGCTGTAAAAATCCATTCAGGAGAGGAAACACTTCCCCCATCCTTTATTTATTTGCATTGAAATATTTATCTGGCATCTGAAGCATTCATAATAGATTGTCAATCTTTCGGGCCTTCCGACGAAGCTCGGTGACTGGGTACTTCAAGCGTTTCCCCGCACCTTAACACCATCGCCCACAATTTTATAATTCCCACAGTTACAATCTAGCCTTCGTTTCGTCCTCCCCCTGCCCCCCAGCCACGGTGTTGGTAGAAGATTCTCCTTTGAAAAGAAATGAAGAAGAGAAGAAAAACATGTTTTAATTTCCTAGGCAGAGGACGACGTCTTTCTTAGCTAAGTAAATTATTAAGTTTGGAACCTGAAGATTAAAAACTCTATCGGCCTGAAAATTCATGTCTTTCCTGATAATTGAAGGAAATTATTTATGTTGCATACTTTAATATTGTTTCAGGTTCAGATTAAAAGAGGGCTTTGAAATAGAGAGGACCCGGGAGACCAAAGTAACCAAAATGTTATGTTGGGTCCTTCAATTGGAGACCTTCTTGCCTGGCTTCTCCATTGATTTGGCTTGTCGGAAGCCAACTGGGAAACTCGCTAATTGTGAGGATGGCACAACTGTTGTAAATGCACAGTGGTGACCAAGTGCTGAAATCACAACCATGGGATGCTGCCAGAGGTGTAATTTTCCATGAGGTGGCTGGACATCCTTGGTTTTTCTTTGAAAACATTTCGCTTCTCATCCAAGATGTCAAGGAGACAAGCAACCTGGGACTAAGGAGACATTTCCTGACAATGAGGACAATCAATCAGTGGAGCAACTTGCCTCCAGAAGTTGTGGGTGCTCCATCACTGGAGGTTATTAAGAAGAGATTGGACAAGCATCTGTCTGAAATGGTTTAGGGTTTCCTGCCTAAGCAGGGGGTTGGACTAGAAGACCTCCAAGGTCCCTTTGAACTCTTCTAATCTATTCCCATGCCATGCCATGCCATGCCATGCCATGCCATGCCATGCCATGCCATCTATTCTATTCTATTCTATTCTATTCTATTCTATTCTATTCTATTCTATTCTATTCTATCTCGTTCTGTTCGACTCGACTCGACTCAACTCAACTCGACTCTATCCCATTCCATTCCATTCCATCCCGTTCTGTTCTACTCTACTCTACTCTACTTCTATTCTATTCTATTCTATTCTATTCTATTCTATTCTATTCTATTCTATTCTATTCTATTCTATTATCTCGTTCTGTTCTACTCTACTCTACTCTACTCTATCCCATTCCATTCCATTCCATCCAGTTCTGTTCTACTCTACTCTGCTCTGCTCTACTCTACTTCTCTTCTCTTCTCTTCTATTCTATCTCGTTCTGTTCTACCTAACAATGGTCTCACTTAGCAACAGGAATTTTTGGGCTCCATTGTGGTCATAAGTCAAGGACTACCTGTATTCCCCTCTGGTCAGTTAGAACTAAAGAAGTTTCTTGGATGAGAAACAAGATGTTTTCAAGGGGGGGGACCAAGAAAATCCAATGGAAAAAGCACCTTTGGGACAAGCATGGATGGCTGAGAAACTCTATAGAAAGTTGCAAAGGTGAGGAAATGTCATAAGGCACTTTTTTCAGTGCGATGAAGAATTGATGGAAAAGATACTATGTTGGTCACTAACCAACATTTGATTAAGACATTAACCTTGTTTGGGGAAACTTTCAAAATCCCTTCTTCGATATGTTTCCTTTTTCCAGTTTTGACATTTCTCAATTCTTTTATCTGTTCTATCGCAACCCCCTTTAAGGCTGCCTTGAATGTTTAATTATTTACTTGACAAATGCAAGATATTGTCGTGGCATTTGTAAAAACTATATGTTGGGGAGGGTGAGAAAAACCAAAGGCACAATAGAACATTACTCGCCTCTTGACAAAAGGCCGGGTGGAAAGTAGAAACGGGGGATCAGAGACAGATCGGAACAAAGCTGTGTGAGAGATTGCAAGTTGTATACAAGCGAATATTCAATATCCAGGGGGAATAACATACAAAAATAATAAGATAATTTAGCATTCTGTATGAAAAGGCTCACCTGAAGGAATGCAATTGTTGCGAGATTGTTGTTGGGGTTTCTCCCACCCGCCTATTTGCATTGAAGATAATGGTTGGATTGCTTTGCTGGCAGATTCAGTCAAACCAAGAAATAGTTTGCATTAGCTCTCATGGAAGAAATGTTGAGGATGATGTTAGCCATTGAGTTGCGTCCATTCAGTTGTGTCCCACTCTTGACCGATTCTATGGGCCAGGCCTCTCCAGGTCTTCCAATCTTGCATTGCCTCTCTGGCGTGTTCTATGCTGTCGCTCAGGGACATGGTGGCTCAGTGGCTAAGATGCTGAGCTTGTCGATCAGAAAGGTTGGCAGTCCTGCGGTTCGAATCCCAAGTGCTGCATAACCGAGCGAGTTCCCGTTATTCATCCCAGCTTCTGCCAACCTAGCAGTTCGAAAGCATGTAAAAATGCAAGTGGAAAAATAGGGACCACTTTGGTGGGGAGGCAACAGCGTTCTGTGCACCTTCGGCGTTGCATTTTCGGCACGGGAGCAGAAAAATGTTCACCATCACTGTTCTCTTTCTCAGTTGATGATTATGTCTTGCAAATATGCATAAATTAATATTTGTAGCGCTGTTGTCCTTGCCAGTTCTGGTAGCAAGTGGAGGCACATGCTAAAAATTCAAGGACTAGGAACAGAGAAAATTTCTGCTTAGTATTTAAACTGTACGAAATTTCACAAATTTAACACATTTCTTTAAAAACAGAGACAAAAATTAATACAAGGGTGCTTGAAGATAATTTTTTTTCCCCAAAATGACTGCAAGAAAATGCTGTGGGTTTTTCCTATAGGAACACAGCCTGACTGGCCCCTGTTAGTGAAGCTCCATCAAAACAATAGCACTATACAACTATTCTCTGAAACATTGCAACTTCTTTGGCTGAGAAAGTTCCAGGCAAATATTCTGTGTGAGACATTTGCCAAGAGGGATAATGAAAGCTACAGCATCTATTTCCCCAAAGGCGTTTGTTCATCAAGAGTTGTCTTTTTTTTTTTTCTAAATTCTTTTTTTTCCCCGAGAAATGACTGTCGCCTCTCCTGTTATTGTCATGGTGTACTATACAAAACAAGAGAAACAAAGAGAAGAAGTTTAAAAAAAAAAAGAAGAAAGAAAGAAGGGAAGAAGAAAAGTCTTGATCATGGGGTGTTTGGTGTTTTTTTTTTTTAAAGAAAAGTGAAGGCGGGGTGAAAACCTGACTTCTGCTGTTTGGAGAAAGAGAAGGGCCAACTTTTTTATATTAGAGTAACAGCTTTGAGATCAGCAGCTCTGGGATTACATGGCAGAGGTTTGTAAAAAAAAGAAAAGAATCAATAGAGGATGCTGTTCAGAGAAAGGAAAAGAAAGGACAGCTAACTAGGCCAGATTGTAACAGTTCTGGAAGCAGCCACACGGCTCACCTTACAACAGCGGAACCCTGCAAATTATTAAATAATAAATCACAAACTGTCGAACAGTCTTGGGTGGACAGAATGTGTTTGACTGTAAAGCAGACAGAGGGCTATGAATTATTCACTTCCCAAGCAAAGATAAAACAAGCGGGGAAGAAGTGAGAGAAATTCCTCCAAATCTTTCCTTTCTCTCTCTCTGTGTGTGTGTGTGTGTGTGTGTGTACACATACGCCTGTGTGCACATTGCATGCACGTGTTGGAGAGGAGAAAACTTCCAATGGATAGAGTTGGAACTAAAATGAAGGAAATTGCTACAATGGAGGAGAAATACCAATGGGAAAGTGAGGGCCTGGGAGTGAATAAGTAACATCTGAAAGTGTAACACCCATGCGGATGTGTGGGAGTGTGTGGACACAGCAGGAGCTGTGAGCTGTGTGCTTGAGTTGAGCATGAGTTGGGGTAGAGGAGTTTCACTCGATGCTTCATCAAAGCAAAATGCCTCTTTGAAACTATGTGTGCCCGTAAAATATATCTATATATAAAGCAGTGTGTGTGTGTGTGTGTGTGTGTGTGTGTGTGTGTGTGCGCGCGCGTGCGCGCTATACACGCTCTTCCACACCTGGACCAATCTCAATAGCAATAGCATTTGACTTATATACTGCTTATCAGGGCTTTCAACCCTCTCTAAGCAGTTTACAAAGTCAGCACATTGCCCCCAACATTCTGGGTCCTCATTTGACCCACCTCGGAAGGATGGAAGGCTGAGTCAAACTGGAGCCTGGTGGGATTCGAACTGCCTAATTGCAGGCATCTGGTAGCTAAGTACTACTTACAGCACTCTACTCGCTGCACTACCACGGCTCATCTCGACCAAACTTGGCATGCAGATAACTTACCCTCCAGCAACAAACACTGTGGGGGTGTGACATGCCACTGAGGAGTCTTTGCCCCCTAAAAACAGTGCCAAAGTGCCGCTTGGAAGTGGGCCACCCACCTGCTCACGCTTCTAGGCTATACTTTATTGCTACGTGTGCATTCTATTAAGGCTAGGAAACAGCTGAGATGCGGCAGAGCCAACTCAGGCATGCCAATCAGCTGTTTGGTGGCTCTCCCACATCTCAGCTGTTCTCTAGATCAAATGGAACCTATGCACAGTGCACATGCTTCTGTGTGGATGCATGCATGTTCCATTTGTGCTAGAAAACAGCTGAGATGCGGCAGAGCGGAAAAATAGAACAGGCATGCCAATCAGCTGTTTTCTAGCCCAAATAGAACACGCTCAAAGCAAACCAGTCTTTTTTTTAATTAAGTTTTATTAATTTTAAAAGTTATAGTTACAAAAAGAAGTTCCAAACAAAACAAAATAAAAAGATAGAATGAAAACAATAGCAAAACAAAACACTATCAGTTGAGAGTGCGTTGGCCGGTTCTAATAAAATTTTATACACTTGATCTCATAGTACAATAATTAAGTATTATTGCGATATCCTAGATAACAAGTATGCTATTTTTTTAACACTTTATAAGAAAATATATTAGAGCAATCTCAATGAACCTTCTCCCTCCTATTTTGAATCCAATGATAAAATGTTCCCTAGACTTTGTAACAATCTGTTTCTTGCCTCTCTTTAATGACCATTGTTAGCCTATCCATTCCAAAATCTTCTTTATAACAACGTCTTCATCTGGTGTTACCTCATTTTTCCAGTATTGTGCAAACACGATCCTAGCTGCTGTTAAAATGTGTATCATCAAATAAGCATCTATCTTATTTATTTGATCTGGTATTATCCCTAATAAAAAAAATTCTGGTTTCCATTCAATATACTGTATAGTCATTTCCTCCAGCCAGTTATGTATCATCAACCAATCTTTCTTAGCACAACCACATGTCCATCACATATGATAAGAGCCCAATGTAAGCAAACCAGTCTTTAGACTGGTAGAAACCCATCACTGCCTAACCCTCTCCCAGCTGTGGTTGCTCATACAACCATAGATGGATTTTCAACCTAAGTATCATCAGTGAAGAAGACTTCTGCTTTGGAATACCTGTCTTCTGTCTTTGGCTGGAAATCCAGGCCTTCCCTGCCTCTCCCCTTCTCTCCTCTCCTTAACATCTGAATTCTGAGGTGGTTTTGTCAATTAGCAAAGACATGAGTCTGAGCTGGTTATTTATAAAATATTTTACAGGAGAGGTTGTCTCAGAGCCATTGGAGAAATCATTTTTCTGGAAGGGCAAAAAAAAAAAACCCCACCATATTATGCATCAGACTTACTTGAAAGTCTATGAAATTAGATTTAAAAAAAAATACAATCGGAATAAAACTTAATGACATGCTTTTTCACTGATGTTTAATTCAGAAAGGAAGTTAATGAAAACTTGCCTGCCTTAAACAGAAAGGAAGACTCCTCTGCTTTTAATAAGTTGTTTAAACTGAATTTCATAATGAAAAGCTCATTTGCCCTTAGCCACCAGAAATTTTAAAAATACCTTTAATTATTGTGTACTTTTTTCAGAATACCATTGCTATGTAACTTTCTTTTAAAAAAAAAATATGACAAGCTACCCTCAGGCAAAATGAGACTATCTGATCAAGTTTTAGATTCTAGGTATCATCAGGGGCAGATTTCATAAACGACACTAAATATGGTTATGATCTTGAAAGATGGGGATAATTTGAGCAGGAAAAAATTGAATTGGTCCATTTAATTGCCCTAAAGTAGATAACCCTAAGATGCCCCAGGATTTGGGGAAGTTTTAACCTTCCCCCCACCCCATGGTCAACTGAACCAAGGACTGACCAGCAAGTTGAAAAAGAGGCTTATCTGGTTCTTCCAACATGCCTTGTAATATTGTCAACTATGATTGCTTCAACACGAGGCATTTATTTTTATTTCCTCGGGTCATCAGAAGAACAAATGGAAGTAGAGTGTGTGTGGGGAGCAGGGGAAGGAACAGCCTTCCAACTTTCTTTGTGAAAAGTTTCAAAAAGAATGTGGAAAGATTGACCAAACTCATGAGGTCCTTGAGCAGTAAACATTAGGGAAAAAGATTGCTTTGATCAAAGACATGTTGTGCAAAAGACAACCAACTAAACCAGGGCTGTCAAACCTGCGACTCGTGGGTGGGGTGTATCACGCTCCGGCCATAGCGATGCAAGGTTTAGTGAAGTGGAAAAAAGTTGTGATACGTCACATGATGCCGCCATGATGATGAGAGTTTGACACACTAAACCAAGTACTATCTCAGCTGTGGTTGATTATTATTATCAACACTGAGGTAAAATTCAACCACCTTTTCAGTTTCTGACTGAAAAGAGTGCCATTTTGTTTTGGGGGTGTTTTTATTGATTTTTGATCCCATACTCCATCACTTCATTTCAGAAAATATCTTGATCTGGCCCCATTGGAAAGAGGAACCATTATCTGGCCAAGATTTAAGAAGATTCAGTGAGTTTGTCACAGTGTGATTTTGCCAGCCAAGCTTCAGATGTAAACATTGGCCATCTTACAGGCACATTCTGTATTCTGCTGTAATTCTTAGTTAGTTACTATGGTTTTATGCACATGATTATGGTATGTTTGGGTTAATTCTGCATTCCTTTATGTGTAGGTATATTTCTGAGCCTGCGCAAAACTTTAGTTTCACTTCTTCACTTCTTTGTTCTCTTTCTATAAGCAGTTTTGGTAAGAACTGTGTTATTAAGAATGTAGGTAGCAAGGTTTTGTTTTTATTTCAATAACTTTATTAGATTTTTAATCTTCATTTGTCATGTCTGGGCAGGAGAATTCTCAAGATCCACGCCTCTGTATTTAAAAGTTATAACAAGCCTCCTTCATTGCAATGAGGGGGGCCGGTGGTTGGATCTCCAGCAGAGATCCACCCCAACAGTTATTTTCGACTGTCTTATCTTTCTTGAGATGATGAGACACAGTGCAACACCAATCAACCCAAAGTTTTTCATGTGGCTCTCATGTATAAAGAAAGCTTGACTTGACATCTTCGAACAACAGCAACACAAACACAAAAGGTCTCCTTTAGTCCTGTCTTCTCAACAAATCACCGCATGTTCTTTGAATGCCTAAAGCTTAAGAACAGGAATTTTGGCTTCTTTTTAAAAAAAAATAAAAATATGTGAATCAAATTGGGATCTTGGCAGATCCTCTGAGGCACACATTATTTTTCCCAGGATAAAACTAACTTGGTCTGAACTTCTCAAAAGTACCACAATATAATCAAATGAAGAACTAATCCAATTAAATATACATGATAATAAAAGACATGTAATTAAGCTAATCACGTCCTGTTTTAATTCAAGAAGATCCAATTGGTGATGAAGTGCATCACTTTGATGATACTTTGAGTCAACCATCTCTTGAAGATGCTCCTTGTAGTAACTCTCGCTTATGTCTATGAATATTCTCAGTCATCCAGGTCATGGTTGTCCCAAAGGTGCTTTTTCAGGAGGCAACTGGACTTTCTGATTTTTCTTTGAAGAGGTTTTGCTTCTCCTCCAAGAAGCTTCTTCTGAGCTCCTCTCCTCCTCCTCCTCCTCCTCCTCCTCCTCCTCCTCCTCCTCCTCCTCCTTCTTCTAGGGAACCCCTGTGTCTTTCAATGACTATGTCTTCATTATGACAATAAATTTGTCAATAAATTATTGGTGATGGCATACTGCAAATGCAATGGTAATATCTACAGTAATGGTTGGTGTAACATTACTTACAAAAGAAATCAATAAAAATGGTTTAAAACATTAGGGCAAGCGAGTGTTTATGTGGTTTAAAATTGATGTAAAACTGGTGAATTTTCTCCCCTCACCAACCTTCCTTTTAAATGAACAGCATTCATTTCATTTAATCCTGTTAACATTGTTTTTGTTCACTGGAAAAAAGATGGTTTCCTTCCTGGATTTATTGGTGGTGATTAAAAAAAAATCTCTGTTCATACCTCTAACACGTGATGGATTTATGACAAAACCTTTAATTTTATGTATGTTTTGTGACTAAAAAGGGGTATCTTAATATAACAGCTGATCCTTTTTAAATCCACATTGAAACAACTTTTGGGTATTTTTTAATGCTGTTGTAAAACTCTTTGTATGGTATTCATAGAAAATGTTTTATTAATTGCCATATGTTTATTGATTTCTCTTTCATGTTAGTTCTTTTGTTCTTTCTTTGTAGTGGCAAAAGATCTCGCCGCATCATCATTTGCAACTTATCTAAGATGTCAAAGGTGTTCTTTTGAAGTTTATTATAGATCACATGTTGTACAGGCCTTTACCCTAGCATATTTACAAAAAAAAAAAAGAAGAAGAAGAAGATGGTGAGGAAGAAGAATATATACTTTATATATTCTGAAAGCTCACAAAAGGATAGGGACCATGGTAGTTAAGGAAAGGAATTTGTGGTTGACTCTTCTCCTCTTTCTCTTCCTTTCCTCCTTTCTCCCTT
>JANHFR010001455.1:248578-258863 GCA_032468015.1 Mimophis mahfalensis | reverse complement strand
TGCCACCCACCCCCCCCCCCCCCCCCCGGCTGGAGGACATCACAGAACATCTTGGCTGGGCACATCCTCCTGCCTAGCCAGTCCTTGTCCTCCAGTGGGGGGAGGATCTCAGAAGCCCCGCCCACAGGTTGGGGGTCCCCACAAATGACGAAGTGTATTAAGGGGATCACGGCATTAGGAAGGTTGAGAACCACTGGTTTAGATCATCAATACTCTGTTTTAGAGAAGCACTGAAAACTTGGCTTTTCAAACTGGACAAATTATTTTATAATCCTGTTCAGAGCTGAAGTTAAAATTATTTTTATGTAATCCCCAGAGTATCATTTATTTTCAGTATTGGTTTGTTTTGAGTTGCAACCAAGTGTCTGATTCGGTGGGCTTATAAACCTATTATGTTATTATGAAGTATCCTCAGAATCTGCTCCAGTAATACAGTTATTTTTAAAGCAGAAAAATATAACCAGAATCTGGGATCGTGGTTTAGGGTTAAGTTTCTGATCTTAAGCTCAGCTTTAGAAGCTGTCCAAATGTAGACTGCAAGTTATTAAACAATTACTAATTTTCCCTTCTAGCCTCTGGACATAAATACGGGAGGCCATTAAAGTTTATTAATTATGAATTTCACTTGGGTGAGATTGGAACAAGTCCAACCAAATTTTAAATTTTCATGCTAATCCTGTGTTCAGTCTTATTTGGAGATTTAAAAGCTTTCATTTCCATTTTTTTATCAGTTGCAATGTGTTGTATAGGAATTGTGGTTAATCTTAATTGTGGTTTCCTTAAAGTAAACAAGCTTAACTATTAATACTCCTAAGTTTAGGGTCAAAAATGAAAACCAGCCTCCTTACAGGTAGACTTGTCGAAATATTGCAATATAACACAACTTCTGAAATAGCCCATTGTATTTATTAATATATAACATACTTTTAATTTAATATTATTTTTGTTTCTCTATCCTTCCTATAAATTCGTATTTTGGTTATAATTTATCTGAGCATCCTCCTGATTGCCTTTTCAGTTTTAAGTGTTTTCCTTAAAATTCAACTTTTCTGTGTGCTTCACTATATTGGATAAAAAGGCAGGATTCAAATCACATATGCAATCTGTGCTGATTCAAACAAAATTGTCATTTTATACTATCATCTTATTTATCTGGCAAGATATAATCAAGAGCTATTTGCACTTCATTAAGAAAGCAGTAGGAAGCTGCTTATATCCTGAGTGTCACTTTGTATACGGAATCTGCCCTTGTAGTTTTGTGCTTAGCTGCCCACTCCTAAGGAAGGTTGTTAACATCATCAGATGTAAAAACACCAGACACAAATATTAAACCATAGTAATAAATACGCTAAAAATTCAAAATTATAGGTGCAGTGCATAGGAAATAACCTCTAAGCTCACTGTTCATTGACTATTCTATTCTGTACTAATATTTTAAATGTTTACATTTGTCTAAGGTAAATACGGCATTTGGTTTGAAAGGGAAAAAAAGCCATCAGTATATTGCTTATCATAGTATTTTTTTTCCTGTTTTCTTCTCTTATTCAAAATATATAATACTTTTTTATCCAAAAATATCTCTATTCAAAACAGCTTACAAAAATATTAAAAATTAATAGACTGTACCATCTAGTTAAAACTAGTAGCAAGATTAAAGCAACACCTAAAAAATCTTATAACAGTATCAATAGCATAATGAAATCAGTTTTTTTTTTAAATTTAGCTTCAGTTGAGGCTACATAAAGAAGAAATCAGTTTTAAGCTCTAATTTTCATATAGCTATTGCTGTTTCACATTTATTAATCTCATTATGCTTCTTAAGATAGTGGCACATCCCAGAGGAACTTAAAAGGATATTAGATTCGTGAGAAAAGAAATGTTCTTTAACACTGCAAAATTTCAAATCATTCAAGACTTTAATGTTTTCAAATACACTCAAATGCAATCTAGTAGTGAAGACAACTTGGCAATGTAGAAACTGAGTTACTATTTGTTTTGTACTATGAAAAATGTCCAATCTAAACTACCGGTATTCTATATGTTTGTAAACCTATGAATATGGAAGTAATATTTTTAAGATTGAAGAAGGGTTTAAAAAATAAATTAACCAATATCCACAATTCAGTTTATAGGCTAGAACTAAGACAGATCTAACAGTGTGCTGTCATTAAAATCTTACAAATATCTACTATTTCACACACAGATTTAATGTGTTCTTCCCTTTAAATGTGTTCTTTCACAATACCAATCCATTTTCATAATTACAGCAAGAGAAATCAGCAGATTATATTTACATGTTTCTTATGGAAACCCAAGTTACAGGTAATTGGCAGATGAATACTTTATTTTGAAATTATCATTAAAGGTTTTAATATAGTAACAGAAATGTGAGGTGTATAAGCTTTTAGTTTTGAATTTCTTTGAACAGGGATTGCCTCCTGGTGTGAAACTTGTCCTAAGATAATAACCCATCAGTTCAGAAACATAATAGATTTTAGAATTCAACAGCCTGTCTGCCTGAAGAGATCATTTATCATCCTTGCTAATATACAACATAACAGATAGAATCATTACCCCTTTGTTCTTCATTTCTATCTTGCATTCATTGGTCACATTGCAAGAGCTTCTTTTGTTTTGTTTTTGTGGTCAAGTATATGTACTTTCTGTCTTTTCTGCAAAAGCAGAAACAAAAGAAAGATTTCTGCAATAAAAATAGCAGCTAATTTTTGTTAAATTGGCTGGGTATGGTATTTCTGTACAAAAGCAGGAAAACAAAGTGCAACTTTTGACCTCCCCTTGGTCTGGTCAAACATTGAACCTGGCCCCATACAACTTTCTTTCCTATGAACTGCACTTTTTAACCACTTTCCCTTTCATTTCATTTCACTGTTGCTTTTTCTCTCTGCTTTTTCAAGCCTAATTTTATCTTTATCCTGCTCCCCCTATTTCTGGTCTGCTCAGGACAATGTGAGAACACTTCTGCTATGATTGGAGCAATTTGATGTAAACGCTTATAAGGCAGTGATGGCGAACCTTTTAGGTACTGAGTGCCCAAACCAGGACACATGTGCATGCGCATGCATGTGTGTCACGAACTGGATTTCATCGCAGTCCATTTCTGGTTTTCTAATCAACCCTCACAGATTTTAAAAGACTCTTCCCACTTACATCCGGGACTTTTGACACGTCACAGACTTTGGAATGTGCTCATGCGCAGAACTGACTTTACTACTACACTTTTTCTTCTCCATTTTGATTCCTAAGATGTAGACGCATATATTAGTTGCTCCGTACTTAGTAAAGCTTTTGTTATTTTAAACTATGCATGTGTTTCTTTATTGGTCTCGGGAAGGCAGGCGACTCCTCCCTCTAAACTCAGACCTTCACAATGTGCGCTGCCAGAGCCCTGGAAAATGAAAGACCAGCTGGCAAATGCACGCATGCCTGCTTTTTGGCTGATTTGGGGCCGGGTTCAGACCATTTTCAGCCCATTTTTGGCCTGAAAACAGCCTGGATTTGAATCATATGTATCTCTCTTCTCATTATTTTAAGTACTATTTGTTGGACCATAAGATGCACCTGACCATAAGACGCACTCAGTTTTTAGAGCAGGAAAACAAGAAAAAAATATTCTGAACCAAATAGTACCTGTATACTAAAATATTTAGCACCGTCGTTCTGAGAGAGCCGGCTTGGGTTGGCCCCCGCTCATACGCGTGCTGGACAGCATTCAGACCATAAGACACACCCTCATCCCCCCCACACTTTTTTTGGGGGGGGGGAGTGAGTCTTATGGTCCAAAATTTATGGTATTTATCAAATGGCTCTGTTGATCAGAATAGGAAAAGTTGTCTAAATTCTATTTTTTTCTGAAACAAAAATAGGAGTTTTTTTGTTATGTGTTTAAATAACTTGATAGTCTTAAAGGTATCGTGTAGCAGAAAATCTTTGTAAGTCTTATATTAATGGTAATATTATTAACACTAGTAAGCAAGAATCACAAGAGGATATCTTATACCTCTGTATAGCTCATAAAGCATGAGCTAACATATTCTTATTATAAAAAGCTTATTTCTTGGCAGCATCTTTACTAAATGAAACCCAGGGTAGAGAAATATTCAGTACTACCATGCATTTCAAAAACAGAAAAATCCTTCCAAATTAATCTCTGCCATTTCAATTCTCATTTACGCAGAGGAGAAAGTCTTCCTTTCTGTTTTAACTATTGTAAAGGAACAGGATTTTAGATACATCATAATATATCTCCTTTGATGCTTCTGGGAATTTAAAGAATTAGTACAGCTCCCACGTTTGTGTCTAAATATTCAAATACTACATTACTGCAACATCAGCAGTAATAGGATTTTGTGCGTTAGCAGTCATTTTCCTACTTGAGCTCAGGTAATATGAAGTGTTTGTATGCATTCTATGTATAATTACATGCATTGAAACTACAACACTTAAACGTACATAGAAGGCAATATTAGACACATAAATACAAAGCAAGCAACAGATACTGTCTTTTCATTGTTCATTCTAATCCGAAATGTTCAGTGGTAATTTTCTTTTTTAAACGTATAATCAAACTGGTAGAATACTTTTCTGCTGCAAATTTCTTCTACTGAATGGTTTTCGTATATACTTGATTATCTAATTTACCATTTGTAAATGTCATTGGGATAAAAAGACATTAAAAGTAAGAAAAGAAAGCAGCTTAAGGCTATATTCTGAGGATTTTATTGAAACTAGTTTTTTTTTCAATTTTATATAGAATACATATATTCTTCTGTGAAACAAAACATACATTACTCCCCAGATTACAAAAGTACAAGCTCGTTTCTTGGAATGAATGGTACATGTGGTTCATGAATAGCCTGCTGGGGGGAAAGGAGAAAATAAAAGTGGCTAATTAAATACCTTTTTAAAAACGCAATAACATTAAGTTTACCAGCACTAGGTTTACACTTTTAAAACATGAAACTTTAAAACGCTGCTAGAAACTACTTGCTGACTTTCAAGGGCACATTGCCAGTGGAAACTAAAGAGATATGGGGATCATCCAGAATCAAGATTTCAACTGCAAGCAAGCAGCAAGCATTTTCAACAGCCTAAAGCAATAATTTATCATAGACTCATGGGACTAGAAGGCACCTTGGAGGTCTTCTAATCCAGCACCCTTCCAAGGCAGGAGATCTTTATACCACCCCAGTGAAATGGTTGACCAATCTTTTTTTCTCCCCCAAAATTTCCAGCAATGGAGAACACACAACTCCAGGACGCAAGCTGTTCCACTAATTAATTGTTTTCAAGAAAATATTGAACAAACATTTGTCTGAGATGGTATAATAATTCCTGGCTTAGGCTTGGCACTAGAAGACCTCCAAGATCCCTTCCAGTCCTATGTTTCTATGATTATTCAGTTGATTTTGTGATATATCTTTCTTTTAAACACTTTAGGTTAAATACTTACTTTTAAAATACAGGACATTGAGAAACCATTTAAACATAAGTTCAGCAACAAGTCGATTTCAATAGATATAATTGATTTAATTATTTAGTTGCATTTTGAGAGTCTCAGATGAAGAAGTATTTTTCTTGCCCATTAGTGGTGCCTGGTGTTGAAATATCCTAAGGCATAGAACACATAGTTCATCCACTAAGAGCCCAAATTATCTCTAAAAGAACACATTTGATCCACTTGCTTGACTCTTTATCAAGTGGAAATTTCTGGTTATATGAAGATGTACAGAGCTGAATGACTAAAGACTAATCTAGAACTGTAATAAAGCTTATGCTGTGCAATGCAGTGCAGTGAAATAATTGCTAGCTGTGACTTAACCAAAAAGCAATAAACTGTCATCTAGCATAGGAAATTGATGGTATTTTTTCCAGAAGTGAAATAGTAAATATTCAAGAGGGAGAAGGCTGGACACATTATCCTTACTTTTACTTGGGGATTGAGTAGTACCTATTTGTCAAATGAAGAGCTTTCTGTGTTGTTTTTCTGTCAAACTGCTCAATCACTCAGTACATTCCACATGTGAGCTTCTAAATGAATGTCTGCATCTGTCATGCAAGCCCATTCTGATGAAAAAGGAATGATCCTTTTTTGTCAGTACAACGTTTGTGCAACAGAGATGTATAGTACAGCCTGAGGCGCCAGAACCATGTACAACCCTCTTGGATGTAATTCCAATTCCAAAACTTGCTACTAAATAGTACTTTTAGGGCGATTTTTACTGTAAGGATTAAATTGCAAATACAGAATTAGAAAATGATAGTTTAACTGCAATTAAATGTAATTATACATTTAAATTATGTAAGCTCAAATTAAGATTTTATTAGGTCAACCCACTGCTTTTTGGAGACCATCACCTGGCATTTCATTCAAACACCAAATATAGCCCTTACTCTGTCATAGGTTCTTCTTTTCCATTGTATAAGGTTGGGTTATTATATACTTAGATTAGCCCAGACTCAAAACACTGGAATCTAGACAGGTGTTTTTTTATATATCTTCCTGTAACAGCTGGGAAGATACTTTAATTTTTTTTATTATTTTTTTTAATGAAGACACGAAAGAGGAATATAAAACAAATCTGTATGTGAGGGGTTTTTTTCTATTGTTTGTTCTGCCTTAATTCCTTTCTCTGAAATTTCTTCTGATTTTTTCTCCTGTTACCAGCTATCATGTATGAGTACTTGCAACTTTACATGTTGTGCATCTATACTTGCACTTTTTCTTGCTGTGTCTCTGTATTTCTTTTCCTCTGGACCATATATTCCCTTTAAACAAAAATTCTTTCTTTTATTTGGCTGTTTTTTGTCTGTTTTCTCATCAATGTAGACCACTGAGAACATGTGTATCGTCCCTTCTCTCCCATCTCCTCTCACACCTATTTCAAAGTTGCAGTTGTATTGACTACTCTGCCAATCTGATACTGGGGAGAAAGCTCAAACAGGAAAGGAATAAGCATCATAAATAAACTTGCGGTTTTTCTAAGAAGCCTTTCACATACCTGAGTCCTTTAAAGAAAAAGCAAATCAACAGAATCTTTGATTTTTGCTTGTTTGTTTGTTGTTCACATCATTAGTGCAACTTCACTGTCTTTGCCATACCACAGTAAGACGTTACAATAAGATTTTGCTCTCCAGCTTGCTGTGCAGTATTAAATCAGTAGGTATTATCAGATATCATCTGATCAGTCATGAATTGGTATCTTTTATTTGTTAAAGCCAAGTGAATGGTTGGTGATCCGTTATCACAAGTCCTGACTTCATAAATAAATCCAGAGTATAGATTGCCCATTTTAGCACGTATTGCCCATTTTAGCACTCTTAATTGTGTTATATTTTTGCATTCTTAGAAAGAGTGTCTTCAAGAGATAGGTAGTCTATTTCTCTAATGGTCTTTAATAAGGATTGCTCCTAAGCATACATTAGAGCAGGGGTAGGGAACCTATGGCTCGGGAGACAGATGTGGGTCTTTTGAGGGCTGCATCTGGCTCGTGGGCGGATGGGCGGGCCAAGAAAGTGCCATCGCCATTACAAAAGCACCACCGCTGCCACTGCCGCCATGAAAGCACCATACTGTATGGCTCTCATGGACTTACATTTTAAAATATGGCTCTCTGAGAGAAAAAGGTTCCCGACCCCTGCATTAGAGGCTTCTGTTTGAGGACAAAGGGTTGAGTAAAATCTAATCCTTTTAATACTGGTTTATCATACAGTGTATTTTTTATTTTATCAAATGATTCTGGGCATTCTTTAGTCCACTTAATTTATGTGGGTTCTGCTCTTTATTGTTAAATCTGTGGGGGGTTGAGCCAAAATATAAAAATGAGGAATGACCTGTAGTAATACCCCATTACTCCTAAGAAAAATTGGACTTCTATCTTTATTTCAGAGGCTTCAACCTCTCAGAATCCTTTGGAGATTTCAGGGTTTCAACGTTCCCTTGTTCAGGTTTTAGCCATCTCTTTCCCACAGAACCCTAAATATCAGGTTGTCTTTTCAGGATTTATGTTTAGATCAGCTTTAAAAAAAAAAAAAAAAAAAAACACCCTATCAAGTACTAACCTGAGGTGTTGAAGGTGTGTTTCCCAGGTTTTGTATAGATGAGGATATCATCTAGATATGCAGCGTACCATGCCCTTTTACCAGGTAAGATTTATTCATAAGACACCAGAAAGTAGGTTGTGTCCCATGTAGCCTAAAAGGCATTATCTTGAGTTGAGAAAGGCCTTGTGGGGTGGCTAATGTGTCTCCTTTGAATGATCTTCCAGTAGAATTTTGGAATATCCTTTGGGTCAGTCTACAGATAATAAATACTAATAAATAAATAACTAATAAATAAATCTAGGCCATCCAAGAGGCCATCAACTCGGAACACTATTTCAAATTTTGCCATTCAGTTTATATGCCAGAAATCTACACAAAGTCATATTTCTTCATTTGATTTTGTCAGTAATATGACTGGAGAACACCAGTGACTTACAGATAGTTTTATAATGTCCATTTCGTGTGTCTTATTTGCTTCGCTTTGTTAAATTGCTTGCCTACTCTTTTTAGATGTTCTGGAAACCTCTAGATAGGCTGTTGAATAGATTTTTTACCCTTTCTGTACTCTGTTCTACTACATCCATTAATCCTGATTGCATGTTTAACATATTTTTAATATCATTTAATATTTTTTCCATATCTTTTGTTTGATTTTCAGATAAATTTATTATTTATTTATTTATTTATTTATTTGGCAAATGTGTATGGCTAACCGACTCCAGGTGGCCTACAGAAATAAAACCCCAAACATAAAGTCCAATAACACTTGCCCCTTGCACCAACAATAAACAAACCACTTGTTGAGCTCCCTATCATCCTGGGATGCCCAGGTCATTGCCAAACCAATGTCTTCCAAAGAGCATCAAGGTGGATGCCAATTATATTTACATAGGGATGATATTCCCTAGGGAGCGAGCCACCACAGAAAAGAACTTTAAGGAAGTCTATCTAGGTCCCACTAGATCAGTGGTAGCAAACCTTTTTGGCACCAAGTGCCAAAAACAGGAGCAAGCAAGCGCATGAGCACACCCATGTGCTGGAAACTAAAAGACCACATTATTTCCACTTTCCGGCACTTATGCGCATCATGTAAGACCAACCTAGAAGAGCAACAGGAGTTGGCTCTGTGTGCCCAGAGAAATGGCTCTGCATGCCACTTCTGGAATGCCTGCCATAGGTTCACCACCGCTGCACTAGATAGACTACCTTAAGATTGGGGCCGTAACATACCCTGCCTTCCCATTCTGGTAAGTTTGGCAGGTATATCTGAGAAAAGTCCTTCAAATAGCCTGATCTCAGGCCATGTTGGGGTTGAAAGGTGACAGTCCGCATCTTTAATTGGACCCAGAAGCAAGTCAGCAACTAGCACAACTCCTGCACAAGAGGTAACATGTTACTTCTCTTGCACAAACCATGTGAGCCATTGTTAATATGCACCTTCCCAGATGATTGCACCCCAAGTTTGATCCAACAGTTCTGGCTTCCTTCCTTTTAATACAAATTGAAAGATTTGTCTCAAGTTCAGTTTTATCAAGACATTTTCTTAAGAGATCAGCATAATACATTTTCTTTTACCTTTATTCTAGTTCAGATTCATAATTCACTGATTCAGTTCTTATGTAGACACCCTGATGCTTAGTTTGCAATTTGTTATTTTACTAGGTTATTACAACAATACCTGGTTTCTCGCATTGAATTGCTTTGATTTTTAACCTTTATCATACTGCCTGTTTTGTTTTGTTTTTTTCCTGGCTGATTGTTACTGTTTCTGGGCAATGTGTCCTTGTGCCTTTAACTGGTTTTTCTGAGTTAATGTACAGTGGAACCTCAGTTGACAATTGCTTCAGTTCACAACCCAAAAAAATCAATGAAGTGTTTGACTCAGTTTGCAAACAAATCCTCGGTTCACAACCAAACTTCCTGAGGATGAAAAAATCTCAAGAGAGAAAACACCCGAAGGAGAGCTTCCTTCCATCGTGGAAGCGGACTCTCCCAGAAAACAGCAACCTCTCTCTCGTTCAGAATTGACCAACTGAACAGTTTTCTCGGTTGTTCATGGTTTTTTCAGTGTTTGTGTTAAAGGATTTTACTGTGCGTTCTGTGGCATATTGAACTACAGTGCCGCATTTGTGTGCATCAAAATCTTGAAAAAACAATAGAGTTCATAGGGGTCTGGAACAGATCGATCGTATTTCCATACAACCCAATGGGAAAATTTGTTTCA
>JANHFR010001455.1:224345-235283 GCA_032468015.1 Mimophis mahfalensis | reverse complement strand
CCTGGAGGAACATTGTGCATGGGGTCGCGATGGGTCGGACACGACTTCGCAACTAACAACAACAACAAAGTCACTAAATCACAGATGGAAATAACTAAAATTTCCATTTTAGAAGGAGAGGGAATGGGTTAAGTTTTGCTTCTATTTCTGTTAAATGGAGAATTCAGGAGTACTAGGGATATTCTTCATTATTGTTTCATGGCTAAAATTAATTTCTAATGAATTTTATATGTCCTTTTAAATTTATCTGACATCACTATGTTTCCTAAACCAAAAACAAAGTAAAACAATTAAGAGCTTATTAAAATGTTCATTTATATTGTATTTTAAAATATGAATGTTGGCTAGGAATAACATGTAAATGTGTTCACTGTTCACTATAGATTTTTTTTCTCGTAGCATAACTTGTGAAATGATATATTTTCTTTATCAACAGCAATGCATCTATTTGGCCTCAACTGGCAGTTACAACAGACTGAAAATGACACGTTTGAAAATGGAAAAGTGAATTCTGATACTGTGCCAACACATACTGTATCATTACCTTCTGGTGAAAATGGTAAGAGACCACATAATATTAATTTACTTTTTTTATTCAGTATATCAAGTTTCTTAATATTCTCTGTTATCAGAAATCTAAAACTATAGTTTTCCAAAGCTATCTGAATGATCTTGAGCTAAGTCCTTGCTCTCAACCCAACTGTCTTTTGAGGAAAATAGGCAGGAGCATTATGTACATTTGTACAAAACAGAGGTGGGATATAAATCTAATAACGAAGTAAGAAATAAGAAAATACTCTGAACATTTTAAAAACAGAATTCTTGTGTTTATCTGATATTAAATATAGGTACTCTTTATAGCAATAGCACTTAGACTTATATACCACTTCATAGTGTTTTGCAGCCCTTTCTAGGCAGTTTACCAAGTTGGCATATTGCCCCCAACAATCTGTGTTCTCATTTTACCAACTATGGAAAGATGGAGGGCTGAGTCAACCTTGAGCTGTTCAGGATCAAACTGCTGCAAGTCAGCACAGTTAGCCTGCAATACTGCATTCTAACCACTGTGCCACCATGGCTCTTAGTTGTATAGTTGTAAATTAACTCAAATCCCATCATGATTAGGCCTCTTATACACCATATATTCTTAAATTGGAGACAGTGGTAATATTCCGGCTGCATATTTATGGATGTCTTTCCAGATACCAATTCTTCTGGATTATAGATATAAGCAATTTTGTTACCTTTTGTTTTTTCCCAGTTCTTTTTAAAGTGCAATTTCCCTATATGTGGTAGCAGTATCCAATGTCCTTTTAATATATACAATCAAGGATGTGGAGTTTTTGGCAAACCATGTACATATATTTTTCAGTTAGGATATGCATCTTCTGCCAGTGCTGCATTTTTCATGAGTCCTTCCCTTGTGTTATGAACTGAAATAGTTATATGTTATTGTACATTATCTGTCCTTTATGTCATAATAGAGGTTGTCTTCAAATTATGACCAGAATTGGGCTTGAATTTCCTTCTCCTATACAAGACAATTGTTTAAGATTTAAGATTTATCGAAATTTGTATGCCGCCCTTCTCTTGAAGGACTCAGGGCAGCTAACAACAATTAAAAAACACAGAGTACAAAATTGAAGAAAAGATTAAACACTAATTCAATAAATCTTAACACAATTAAATTCAGATAAAAACAACAAGAACAATTTAAAATCCCAGTTTAAAACCCAGTCAGTCCAGACTGGCTTGCTGAAATAACCAGGTCTTCAGGTCGCGGTGGAAAGACTAGAGGTTGGGGACCATCCAGAGCTCGAGGGGCAACTCGTTCCAGAGGGTTGGCACACCCACAGAAAAGGCTGTCCCCCTGGGGATCGCCAGCTGACATCATTAAATGAGTTGCACCTAATTTTAATGACTTTTTGCCACAGTTGTTAGGTGACTCACACAGTTGTTTAGTGAATCTGACTTGCTTGTCAGAAGTTGTCTGGGAAGATGACAAATGGCAATTACGTGGCTCTGGGATGCTTCAGTTATCGTAAATACATGCTGATTGCCAAGTATTTGAAATTTTCATCACATGAGTTGAAGGATGCTGCAATGGTCACATGTTGACCAGCTACACGTCATGTTTTTCAGCACCATCATAACTTTGAACAGTCAGTAAATGAATTATCGCAAATCAAGGAGCATCTGTATGCCATTTTCTGGGTGTAGGAATAATAGATGGCAGCTGGCATCTTTATTCAGAATATTTTATTGAGATGGCTCCAAAGAAAAAGTAAAGCATTATACCAAAGTTGTGAGGTCCTGAATGTCTGCAGTTAAGAAAAGGAATTTTGAAGATTCCTAGATTTCTGTTGTTAGTTACTATTGACTTCAAAAGGTACATTTTTTTTGTTTCAGTATAAGGTATCCTTCTATGTTTCTAAGTCGAATCAAGAAAGTTATACTGATATCTGGGAGTGCATTTACACTGTAAAAATCTTTTAAGTCATTCTTTCTTTGCCCTGTTTTCATATCTCATCTTGATAAATAGGTATGTTCAGAAAATAATGGGAACACATGAGGGACTCAATAAATAGGCAGAGGTCAAAACACAGGGCACCACATGACCAAAAGTAAATAGGAGTCAATTTGTTGTGTGAATCAAAACTGGAGAACAAAAACTGAGATCCAAATGCCAAGGTAATTGAGGAACAGGAGCAATACTTTATATTGTTGCATCCTAGCAATAAAACCCAGTCCTTGGAATACATCAATAATGATTTACTTTACAATGCCTCTTCTATTCCTGCCTATTTTAGCTTAAGTAATTTCAGGAATGTAAATTTATTTTTCTCTAAATTGCCTCCTAGATCGTTAACCTCTAGCTATCTGTTCAAACATGTATTTGCTCTCCAAATATTTCAGTTTGAAATTCACATAGTCTGCCCAACATCCTGTTAAGCTATTCTTAAATAAGATAGTTAGCCTTTTCCAATTTAGTCCCATTTCAACTAATAATGGAATCTTTTTATTTTCAGTTATCCTTTGAAATAGTGTGCATATTGAGCTGCCTCCTGTTCATTCAGTATCTCTTAATTTAGAACTGCATTGTAGTCAAAGAATACTGAGAGTAGAGCTTTGGAATTTTAATTTCATTAACTGAGGTGGAAATATACCTTAAAATTTTAAAATGATAATTTTCCTGGCAATGTTTTAATTGGAAACTCTGCCGACACACTAAATTGATTTTATACTTTTGCTGTGGAGTATGTCCTTGAAGTTTTGGAAAAAGCAAATCAATATAATGACAGCCTCCAGTAACCAATAGGATATAAACATTTTCTGAATTCTTATGGATCTTTCCAGATAATCCAGCCAGTGTTTTTGTCGGGGTCCTATTCTTACAATGGGATAGAGAGGTAAGACAGGCTATTGATACAATTGCACTTAAGCATTATTAGTTCAACATTAATCATCCAAAGTTGCTGGAAGTTGGTAGCATATAAATTTAATAAATCAATATCACTTTCTTCATTATTGTGGAAACCAGAAGACTGACAAGGAAATGTAGCTGCTCAAGAGAGAACTAGAACATAAAGGGTAGAAAACGTGTCATGAATACAATAAACAGGTGTTAAAACATATTATAATGCCTGCTGTGAAATTGAAAGCTGCAGATAAGCCTTTTGTGCCACCACTGTTGCATCTTTGAGTAAATATATAAAGGATTCATGTGTTTTGATGTGTGGGAGCAAATAGACAATTATTGTAATTTATTTGCAAGGTATTTGAAGGATAAAATCATTTATTTAAATGCTGTCAGAATGCCAAAAATTAATATTCAATAGTTCAAATTAGATGTTCATTGTTTCAACGTATACAGTTTTATGAGATAAATTTCAGCGGCTTGTGCATCCTATCATATGCCCTGGTGTAGGTCTCCTTCACAGCTGATTTAGTCTTGTCAGAAGGCCTTGACTAAGAGAATCCATGTATGGTAAATGAGTTTCCATCAGGCTTATGCATCAGAATTTGGCATTAGTTTCTAGACACTGGTGACATTCCAGTTGGAGGAATAAAATTGGCCTACAAAGAAACTACTTTTCAGTTCCAGTGCCAATTCATTGGAATAGTTTGTAAACATCAGAATTTTTTTCCATCTTTGTCCTTCAAAAGATTCTAGAAAGAGCTTTAAAAATTTTTGTAGAATAATGTGCCTTATGTAGTTGGAATATTATTGCAATTCTGCTCCTAGTGACTTGTATATAGCTTTTCACTTCTTTCATTTATTATTTAGATGGTACTACTTTTTCCATCGTGGAATGTGTAGTGTATGATCTTGTAGATTCTCCATAACTGCAGTGTTCCTCAACACCATCTTTTTTTGTATTTAGATTGTTTTCATTTGTATTTAGAAGGCCATATATGGAAAAATATTTTGAGTGATATATTTCTGTTCCCTTCCGTTGTTCAACATCTGTATGATGCTATTGATAGATCGTTAGGAAGTTAAGAGTTATCAATATGCCAAAAGCATTCAGATCAGTTCCTATATGTATCATTTGAAATTATCAAAGAACAGGCAGGATCTAAACTAATATTTTTCAAACTTGGCAACTTTAAGAAGTGTGGACTTCAACTCCCAGAATTCTGCAAGTCAGTATGGGAGATGAAGTCTGTATATCTTAAAGCTGACAAGTTTGAGAAGCACTGGTCTCTAGACCAGGGGACTTCAAACTTGATAGCTTTATGACTTGTGAATTTCTCTTGCAGTTGTGTTAGCTCAGGAATTCTGGGAGTTGAAGTCCATAAGTCTCAAACTTGCCAAGTTTGAAGACCCTTGGTCTAGACTGATATGTAATACATTGGTTGCTGAATGAAGGTTAATAAATAAGACTGAATCCTTACAAGCCATTCCCATGTAAAGGAATTAAGGAATTTATATGGTTTGAATGGAATTATAGGTCTGAAGGAACGAGTACATAACCTGGCAGACATACCACTATCACTGACAAATTCTACATTATGAGTAGTGAGAGGCAGTTCTAGTTAATTTGCAAGCTGCCTTTTTATGTTACAGGGATAACCAGGCCAGAGTGGGCTGTTGCAATGTAATATATATAGGCTGCATTCAAAATTGACTCAAAAGCACTATTACAAATACTATTACAAAAACTCATAGCAAAGTTGCTAAACTGTACAGTCTACCATAATGTTATTTTGAAAGAACTGCAATGGCTGCCAGTTTGCTGTGAACAAGGTTTAGAGTACATGTAATGACATAAGATCTGCGTGGTATAGAACACGGATATATGATGCTCTCTTTTCATGTGTGTACTTCCTACCAAAGAAGTAGGATACCCCCTTGCACATGCCACTTGTTCCATGACCAATCTTAATACAAAAGACACAGTTATAGAATTTCTTCCTTGTTCAGTTATAGTCAGTACCAAGCTTTTTAACCTTCTGGAGACAGCTGAAGGTTTACTCAGACATTTGGTTTAATTGGTGCTACTTTATCTGTCTAGATTAGATTACTATTCTTGTTTTATGTGTTACATTTAATGGTTGTTACAGCTATTGAATTATTCTTATTGTTGTTTTTTAACTCATTGTAAATTATTTGTTATTCTTTTAACAAATCATAGCCTGCTTTGAAATTGTTTTAATATGAATGCACTAAATATATAATGATACAAATGCGTTAATATGTTTCCTCACTCGGCTCAGTCTTCTTCTTGCTTTTATTTTATTTTTTTATACGGGATAAGATTTATAAACACATATAGATAAAATTGCATTCTGTGAATGATTTTGGGGTATAAAATAAAATGGTAGTGTAAATGAGTAAGAACGTACTTAAATTATTTGTTGTTTAATTTAATATGTATTTTAATGGTAATTTGAAAATCAAAAGATACGAAGAGAATCTAAACAGAAATCTCACTGCTTCAGTAAAAGTGATAGAGAAGAGGAACAGAAATATCTAGCTTTAAAACTGTTCTGCTAGAAAAGAACCTTATCTCTGAGGGAAGCTTTTTGAGCATCTTTTGAATTATTCTGTGGACAGAAAACATATACATTGATTGCTGTGGTTTCTGTGGTCTGTTTATCTTTCTTTAAAGTGTTTCTGGCTATATTTGGGTCATACCAGAGTTGTACATCTCCCTCCTTTTGAGTGTTATGCACTGTCTTAAAACTTGTATTCTTCGGTACATTTTTTTTTTTTTTCAAATAATTTTTATTAAAGTTTTAACTTCTATAATATAATACAAACTAAATAAATGTAAAGAAAAGCTGAAAGACAGCAAACACAAAAGAAAAGTATAGAGCAGGAGTATCAAACTCAAGGCCAGTACTTAGGTCTGGCCTGTGAGGCTGCCCTGGAAACAGTGAAGGACCGGTCTGTGGTGCCTCTGCCAGAAAAAATGGAGATGGGAGGGCCACATGTGACTCTCCCAAGCTCCATTTTCAGCTGTGACTGCATCCTGCAACCCTCTGCCAGAGAAAACTGAGCTTAAGAGGAACACGGGTGGCTTTCCCAAGCTCCATTTTCGCTTGCACATCGCTTGGCCACCACAGGCAATCCTGACGTGAGTGACATTGAGCTGGTTGTGCCTCCTGGCCATGCCCCCCCCCAGCTCCCAAGGTCAAACACAACTTTGATGTGGCCCTCAATGAAATTGAGTTTCTTCTGGTGTAGAAAAATGAAGAAACTAAGAAAGCAACTTCACACCTTCATCCTAAGTATAAGGAATTTTACCATCTTTTCATTTCCTCTTAATTAACAGATCCAAAACTCTTTATCCCATCAGTCATATCATCCCATAATTCAATTCTTAACTACTGGCAAATCCAACAGTGTACACATAATGCTGGTTTGATGGTTTTATTAATATTCCCCAGCAATTCCCTTCATCAAAAATCCACAGGGCAATAAGTCCATAAGGCACTTGAAAGTTTCCCAGAAAAGATAAATCCATCAGGCAGAATTAATCTACAACACTGAAGGATTCACAAGGCAACATAGGTCCAGTGTTTGCAAGGCACAACCCAAAGTCGTTGTCAAAGCCAAAGGCAGGAATCACAACAACCACTGCTAGGAAATGAACACATTGCTCCCAGCATCATGCTCGCAACTTGGGTGTCCTCCTGGACGTATGGCTGTCTTTAGAAGATCATATAACGGCCGTTGCCAGCGGGGCTTTTTATCAGGTATGCCTGATTTACCAGTTGCGGCCCTTTCTGGATCGGGACGCACTTCGCACAGTCACTTATGCCCTCGTCACTTCCCGCCTGGACTATTGCAACGCTCTCTACATGGGGCTCCCCTTGAAGAGCACCTGGAGGCTCCAGCTGGTGCAGAGTATGGCCGCGCGAGTGATTATGGGGGCATCAAGACGCTCCCATGTAACACCTCTCTTGTGCGAGCTGCACTGGCTCCCAGTGGCTTTCCAGGTGCAATTCAAGGTGTTGGTTACCATCCATAAAGCGTTCCATGGCTTAGGACCTGGTTATATTCGAGATCACCTTCTGCCACCGACGTCCTCCTGCGGCCAGTGTGCTCTCACAGGGAGGGCCTCCTCGGGGTGCCATCAGCGAAACAGTGCCGTTTGGCGACCCCGAGGGGAGAGCCTTCTCTGTGGGAGCCCTCACCCTTTGGAATGAGCTCCCTCCAGAGATAACTCATCCCAGACCTATGGACTTTCCGACAGGCATTAAAGACCCTACTTTTTCAACAGGCTGGTCTGGCCTAATGGGGTTTTAAATTGGTCAAGTGTTGTACTTTTAGACTTCAGCCCAATATTTAATTCGTTTTAATTATATTTAACTTTTGTACTTTGTCGTTTTAAATGGCTGTAAACCGCCCTGAGTCCGCAAGGAGAAGGGCTGTATAAAAATCAAATTAATAAATAAATAATAAATAAAATAAATCGTATCCAACTGTCTGCTGTGCTAAATAGCCAGCTTCTGGTGCAGCCCATTGAGAAGGGTGAGCCTTCTTCCTCTTAAATAATTAGGCTGACCTTCACTCTTCTTGCCTTTTCTCTGCCTTACCTGTTCTTGGATCAGGTACAGAAGGCAGTTCCCCTTCCTCATCTCTGCAGCTGCATGCTTTTCCCAGCTGAAACATCAGGGCTGCTGCAGCTGTGCTTCAGCCAAATTACTCTTAGATGGCTGCTTGTCCAGTTTCTCTTCCATCAATCACTCATCTTTACTTGGACTCTCAGCCCCTGCCAACTCCACTCCTGATGTTCCTGGGACTGGTTCATGCTCCTCTGAATGGATGTCCGGACAGGCATTGGTGCGGGTGGTGGTGGTGGGAGTCATCACACAATGCCAAGCTAGGTGTCAGGTGTCCAACAAAGTCCCCCCCCCCAAAATATATCAAATTAGTTAACAAATATAAAGCTCATCATTGCATACCTCATCTCTTAAGCATAAACAAATCCAGTTCATGACATTTTTTTCAGTCCAGATATCAGCAAGTCCAAAAAGAACTACCCAAAATATTATGTCTCATATAAACCGCAACCAAGTATGCCAACTTTATATTCCTGCCTTTTGCATAAAATAATCTTGTTCCTTAATCCACTGAAATGATTATTGACCTTAAATTTTTCATAACTGTAACAAGTCTCTTTCTAAGTCCAACAAGAAAAAAATTATTACAATTGTTCTCTTGGATTGACATTTTTATTTCCTTCTTCATTTTTAAAGTCTCATCCATTTTTTTTTCTAAAGCAGTAATAAAAGCTTGTTCATATTTGTTAGAAAAAAGTGGGAGTTTTAAAATGGTTCAACGGTTTTTGCTTCATAGGAAAGAAAACACGTGAGGTAAAAGCTAATGATAAAACAGCGTTTTTATTTAGAAAAATAAATGGAAACAGTATATATCTAACACTGACTAGATAGCCCATAAGATATTTGCAAACATAGCCACCACAAGTCTGTTCACCTCAGAAATATTTGCAGACATAGCAATACATGTCTGCTCACCTGAGTCCAGGAGATTGAGAGGGGGGGGGAGGAGAAGAAAGGCAGGAAAATTTCCCCCCTTTTCTACGTTAAGAAGCAAAGGAGTCTGGATACTACCACATAGGAAGCGGGACATCTCAGAAGTGTCCCTGCCAGTTTTAAAACATTGTTAGCCAGAGTCAGCATATTTTTTTTAACAATATTACTCTCCAAACTTAAATCAGATTTTTCTATAACAGCTTCTTCTGGAAACAGACTGTTTATAAGAATACAGAACATAGCTGATGTAGTTGAAGCCCCATTACAATTCTTAAAAAAATATCTCTGAATGCCACTACATTGCATTTATTGTGTTATGTTTCCAAAATCAAGAATAGTATTTCTTCTTCAAAAATGATTTCATTCTTTGAAAGTAATTTTATAAAGTCTTAATATTTGAAATTAAATATTCTACTGTTTTATATAGCCAAAACAGGCTTGGTTTTTGCTGTTTATTTTAATTTTTTAAATTTAAAATATATTTTATGTTATTTTTTTAAATATACATCCATGTTGCCTGTGAGCAGAGTTGGTTCTAGGTATCATTCATATTAATCCAATTCACAGTAACAATGTTAATAATTATCACATTTATCAAATTTAGGTAATCCTCATTATGTTATTTAAGCATACATTAAAAAGCCTAACTTCTGTAAACTTCTATTCTTTCAAATTTACGTAATCCTTATTATATTGTTTAAACATACATATTAAAAAATGCCTAATTTCACATTTATCAAATTTAAATAATCTACATTATATTGTTTAAACATCATAGAAAAAGGTGCCTAACATCTGTAAACTTCTAATCTTTCTATTATTTTTATTTATTCTATAAAAGTTTATATTTACTATTCTATAAAAGTTCATATTTAATATTTCCCCTATCTATTTTTGCCTCTTTCAGCTTACAACACGCTACTTTAATATTTAAAGGGCAATTCTTTCTATCCATCATCTCTGTAGTGCTTCAATTCTTACCCATTTTTTAATTTGCCTCTCCCACTCCTCATCTTTATCTCTTTCTTCATCTATATCAGTGGTTCTCAACCTGTGGGGCGGGACCCCTTTGGGGGTTGAATGACCCCTTCACAGGGGTCGCCTAAGACCATAGGAAAACACATATTTCAATACAAATACAGGTGTATGTGAAAATAATTTTATGGTTGGGGGTCACCACAACATGAGGAACTATATTAAAGGGTCGTGGCATTAGGAAGGTTGGGAACCACTGATCTATATCTTTCTTGTTCATTCTAACCATTTTTCCCAGTACAATCTTATACTGCCAGTTCTGTCATGTCCCTATCTCCTTATCAAAGGTATCTTCCTGCCTTTCCAATTGTCGATTTGTCTGGTGTGTTTTTTTTTTCATCTTTCTTCCTTTATCAGCTGATTTGTCAGCCCTATTTTTTGCTCCAGTCCTGATTTATTTGTTGATGTGGCCAATTCATCTGTTCTTACCTCTCCATTTGCTTGCCATTTGTCTGGTCTTCCTCTTCATTGAGCTTTTGCTTCATTTGAGATTGGTCTGATCCATATTTTTTCCCTGTTTGTGTTCAATTTGCTGGCTTGAGTAGTGCATTTCATCTAATCTTTCTGTTGCTTCCACCAGTTCATGGGCAGTTTGATCTTTATTCATTGTTTTTTGTAAAATGTTTTCTATTTTCTCACCTATACCATTGATTGAATCATTAATATTTTGGAACAACAATGATTAAAAAGTTGACTCATTTCCACAGTTGTTCCTTCAACTCCAGTCATAAAGCAATACACGTGGAATGAACAGTAAAGTCTCACTCTAGTTCAGAAAGAGTCCAAAATTATAGTAGTATAGTTTGTTCTCCAATCTTTACATGGTACTCTCCTCTCAAATTTCATGCTCCTTTTGCCCACCATGTATTAATTTCAATCAAAAGCCATTTCTTT
>JANHFR010001455.1:198736-210586 GCA_032468015.1 Mimophis mahfalensis | reverse complement strand
GGTGGGAAGGTAACAGCGTTCCATGTGCTTTCAGTGTTTAGTCATGCTGGCCACATGACCACGGAGATGTCTTTGGATAGCGCTGGCTCTTCGGCTTGGAAACAGAAATGAGCACTGCCCCCTAGAGTCGAGAATGACTAGCACATATGTGCGAAGGGAACCTTTACCTATACCTAAAATAAATTACTATAAACATATCTTGTAAATAATCTGTCTCAGTCAATCATTCATTGAGTATTGAGATATAATGTCATTACAGACTGGGATGTGAAGACTGTAAGTAGACTGAGTAAGTAAGTAGACTGAGAAAGAATCTTTCTGTGCAGAAAACCATAGGAAAAACTACTCAAAGAATAACTATTTTAAGCAAGGAAGTTGGCTTTAAAAGTCGCAATCCCTGACTAATGGGTTCTAGTGGTCAGTGGACTTAAAATCCTTTCCCCTCTGATATCAGCAAAATGATAAATGATGGCTAATACCTTCCCTGATGCATTTAAGGCTTCTGCTTCAGTCATGATAGGCGCATAATAAGCTGCAGCTTGTGGCCAGTTCTGAATAGGGAGCAAAATCTCAGGATGCTATTTAAGAGAGAAAGCATTCTTCCTTCATGGTCACCATTGAGTTATTAGCAAACTGCCTGTAACTCAAAGTTACTTGACACTTAACTCCTTTTAAAGACAATTTATTTTCCATCACTTTGATGCTCATATGGACAAACATCCTTTAAAACTACCTATCATGTTAACGATATTGAAACAAACATATTTTAATACTATTTAAAGGTGAATCTTAGTCTCCTCCATAAAATATTTTTTTTATTGTTTGTCTTTTTATTACTGTTGCTAGCTAGTCAGAGTTGTATGCCACAAAATAGGTGGCATTATAAAATTTATAAATAAATATCTATTCCCAAAATAGTATAAATTTGGCTAGCCATTTTCACTTACCTGGTTAGAAGCAAGAAGTATACAATATTTGGAAGGCAGATATTTTTTTCTAGCATACAGGTCAATGGTCTGAAATCATTTAAGATTTTACGGATTAAAATCAATTTCCTCTTATGAAATCATAATCACAGGGAGAAAAGAAATAAAATTACAAAAATGCATATTGGTTTTAGTATATGTAAGTGTACTGATAATAAGCAGGGTGCAAGGCATATCCTGAAAGTAAAAGAACAATGCCTCTGAATTTGTCCTTTTAAATAAAACTTTATTGTTAATATTCCAATATTCATTTTTGTTTTCAATCACATAATCTAGATGTACATAGCCTACTTGTTATGAATAATGTATAAATGTACCTCATATATAAAATATATAAATGTACTCAGACAATGACAGTGAACTGTGCTCTTCTTGCCCATCCCTGATTTCTATGCATGCATTATATTATTACATTTTTTTTTCACACTGCAGACAAGTGTAAAAAATATGCAGGCAAAGTAATGCGATTTCATACTCTCAAGCTTTAAAAGGCTTCACCCTTTTTCACAATTTCTAGAAATATATTAATAATTAACAAAGAAACTTTGTTTAATTTTCTGTAATAATTTTGGAAAAGTTGATGTTGCAGTAAACGTTTGATAACCAATTTGTTTCTTTAAAAAACGGGTGCTTCTGACAGCAATATAGTATTTAAACCAAAATAACAATTTTCTTATTTATATTTTTTTGTTGTGATTTTAAGACAGAAATTAAGACAGTCACCACGTTTTTGACAACGGATTGTTCTAACTATTAGTCCACAGCATCCACGTGCTCTCTATTTTTATATTCTTAGTTGTGTCCAAATATTGATTGTTGTTTATCTTTAGCAAAATATAAATCAATATGATGCACTTCAGCCATGAATATATGCTTTTTTTAAAGAATATCTCCAGGTTATTTTAAAAGATGCTACTCAACTTGTGTGTTACACATTTCATCAACGAAAAAAGCAAAATCAATTCAAAGGAACAAAAAGTCTCGACATATTTTTAAAATGATATGCTTATTACTGAGAACAATCTACCAATATACTATAGTTTTGAAAATTAATTCCGTAATACATTGATACGCAATGTAGCATGTGATTCATTTTTTCCCCCTTGCAGTATGATTTTGTAGAACTTTTGGATGGGAGCCGATTGATTGCAAAGGAGCAGCGTAACCTTCTTGAAACGGAGAGAGCAGGCAGACAGAGAAGATCTGTTAGCCTTCATGAAGCAGGGTTCATTCAGTATTTGGATGCTGGGATTTGGCACCTGGCTTTTTACAACGATGGAAAAAATGCAGAGCAAGTGTCTTTTAATACAATAGTTATAGGTAAGTAGAGCATTCACAATATTCTTTAAGGATTGATATTTTGAATATCTCACAACTTCTAAATTTCAAACTTTCTAATATAGCCTTTCTAACTCTACATAATTATTAAACAAGAAATGCAATTTCATGGTAATTACAGGCACAAGGTATGAAATGTACTAAAAATGTGACATATGAAGCTTGCAAATTTTTATTCAAATGTTAGATTTTTATTTAAATATTTTTATTTATTCTCTTGAAGGCAAACATACATTAGGTATATGATTTCTAAGGGTATGTTAATTTACTGACATTTATAGGTTAATATAAAGAGGGATTTTTGCTGCTGTATTTCTGTGCACTGATTGCTGCCTGTTAGAATTTTCTTCTTTTGGTAATTTCAGAGTCTGTGGTTGAATGCCCTCGAAATTGCCATGGAAACGGAGAATGTGTTTCAGGATCATGCCATTGTTTTGCTGGCTTTCTTGGCCCTGATTGTTCAAGAGGTATATAAACTGAATTCTTTCTTAAATAAGTTCAAATAAGAAGCAGAAAAAACAAGTAGTTACTAAGAAGCAAAAAAAAAAAAAAAGATTTTGAAGTACAACTTGTCAAGATGTACCTCTCCCTCTAAAAGCTTGATTGAAAAGAATTATGTTAAGTGTTCTGTCATGTTTTATTTCACAGCAGCCTGCCCAGTATTGTGTAGTGGCAATGGGCAGTACTCCAAAGGACGTTGTTTATGCTACAGTGGTTGGAAGGGTACGGAGTGTGATGTGCCTACCACCCAGTGCATTGACCCTCAATGTGGAGGTCGTGGGATTTGTATTATGGGCTCTTGTGCATGCAACTCTGGATATAAAGGAGAAAACTGTGAAGAAGGTAAATAAGCAAATATTGACTTAGGGTCAACTATTATGCTATACACTATATTCCACTACAGCATATTATTGATCTAAACGTAACATTAAGTAGATACCGTGATGTTTTAATTTCAACAGAAATAAGTATTTCATTCATACGTATAATTTTTCAAGCAAGTTAAAACAGGACTTAAAATATATATTCTAGAATAGTGAACTTTAATTTCTTTATTAATCTATAAGTGCAAGTTAATCTGTTTTAGGAACACTGGAAGTAGAAGAAAACTAAATTCTTGATAAAATACAGATTTTTTAAAAATATATTTTTTAATCTTTATTAACTGAGCAACTGAAATGATTGATGTAACTGTAGTATTAACACTACAGTTGTATAAACCTTGCATTCTATCAACTGAATGATTACAAAACTCTTTCTACTGGAGAAAAATGTGTGGTCATTTTTGCGGGATTTATTTAGACAGAGAAAGCACAACTTTCCACTCTCAATCAAATTGATTTTATTGATCAGCACACACAAAGTAATACAATTAAGTCTCTGGAATTAAATTTTCAGACCATTGACCCTACAAGTGTAACGTTTTATTGAGTCAAATTGCTAAATTAAATCTCATCATCTAAAGCACATTAAAGGGAATTAAGAAAGATAGAGCTGTGCAACTCATTTATTTCCTAAATAGGCTGTGGGTCAACCTGTAGCCTGCCTGCTTTTTGGATTGGACAAGTACATTTCTAGGTTGGATTAATTTCTCTTGTATTTTTGTATTTCTTTTTTTCTTCCTTTTTTTCTTTTTGCCTATATATATAGCCAAATTCTCCCTAACGTCGGCAAAGAAGTATTGTGATGCTTGGAAAAGGAAAGCAACAACTTTGTCCTTCCTCCATTCCATGAAGAATATTAATTTACACAGCAGACAAAATAAATATCTAACAAAACATTTGTTATAAACAGTATAAATTAAACAACTGCATTGTTCTATTAATATTCAAAGATGCTTAAAGAATAAGAAATGGATAAGAGGGTATTAAAAATAGTATGCCACAACTGGTGTCTAAAAGTAAAAACTGGTATGTCCGAAACTGAAATTTTAATCTTGTTAGAAAACAGAAAAGTATAAATGGAAGATATAACAGGTATTACTTCAACAAATGGGGAATTGTAAAAAGTAAGTAGGGTTTTCTGATTATTTGATGTATTGAGTCAGTGAAGATTCCTGTTCAGAATCTTCTGAAGTTCATAGAATCATACCTTATAACTAGGCGCAGCCTACCCACCTTTTGGTTTATTTCCAAAGTGACACAGCACTGAGTTTGACCGTATGTTCTGTTTTTATGCATTATAGTGTATTTAACTTGTCTGTAGCACTTATTCAGATATTTTCTTCAACTGGAAAATTACTCATTGGGACATGTCACAAGTTATCTAGTTTTCAGCATAATAGCTTTAAAGTGCCCTTTTCTTTAAATTCAAAATCAATATTGCAGAAACAAGGTTCTCCCCTTTGATGGTATCAAGCTCTTCTAGGCAAATTCAGCAAAAAAGAACCACTTGAATTTCCAGAAATATCTTTATTGCTAGCATGAAATTATAACAGACCGTGAAAGCCTACCAAAACAGTTCTCTACCTCAACCTATACCTAGCATAATTAACACAGGATAAATTAGTTGTTTCTCACATTTTCCCCTCTCAGGAAGCCTTTTGGGAACTGTCAGGCTCATTTTTCCTTGTTCCCAATGTCTATTAAATACTTTATGAGAGGTGGACATTGGCTTGCTGTACCATCCAAGGGCTCAGAAAATTGCCCAGTATGGTCTCAGATATTTGTGCTGCCTTATTCTAAGCAGTGAAAAAGGAACTGAGTGTGTTACACACTGTGATTCACTCTAATATCTGCTTCAGAGCCTTGCCATAATTTGTTACTTCAGATATTGCAGTTGCAGAATGTAAATTTACCACTCAGTACTATGCAGTCTTAAGGCTGATTTAGAGTTGCCCACAACTACCTACAGCTGTTACCACGTGCCTATGCTGCAAAATGGGTAAGCAGAGGTTGCAAGATGTTCCATAGGGCAGGAGCACCAGCAGAGAAGGCCCTTCTTCAGGACCCTGCCAGCCAGAATAATCAGTCTGGTGGGACCTGCAGCATGTCTCCTCTGCTGGCACAAGTGGTATGGGCCAATGCCAGCAGGGTGAGATGGTCCCTCAAGTAACCTGGACCCATGCCATGATGGGCTTTAAAGGTAATCACAACACCTTGAATTGCACCTGGAAGCAGTGCACCTGGGAACTAATGCAACGCACAGAGTTGTGGTATTACAGGAGCCATTCTTGGGACCAGACTACCCGTGCTGCTATATTCTGTAACAGCTGTAGCTTCGGAATGCTCTTCAAGGGTAGTCCATGTAGAGGTATTACAGTAGTCCAGCCATGAGATGGCTAGGGACTGAATGACTGAGCACAGGGAATCCTGATCCAGGAAAGGCTGCAACTGGCACCCAACACAAAGTTGTGCAGTCTTCCCTAGCCACAACTGCTACCTGTTCCTCAAACAGAAGTCTCAAGTCCAGGAGAACCCCCAAGTTGCAGACTAGATCTTTCTTGGCAGTGCTACACCATCCAGAGTCAAAGATGACAAAGCCCCAGATCCTGGCCCCATGTACCCAAAGCCATTTGGTCTTACCAGGGTTCAGTCAGCCTGTTGTCACCCATCCAGGCCTCACAGCCTCCAGGCACTATGAGAGGGCATCTACAGCATCACTTACATGTAGTGAATTAACAGTTCTGTACACAAACTTTTTTTAAAAATTTTCTATATAGTTGAGTTATGTGTTTTTCATTATTTTTAATTTAATGTAGATAATATTTCATATAGATAGGTAGGTAGGTAGGTAGGTAGGTAGGTAGGTAGGTAGGTAGGTAGGTAGATACGTACCTCTGTTTTGCAAATAAATAAAATGCAAAAAATAAATATTTTTGCAGATTCAGTTCTAAAATATTCCTGACAGGGCTCTGGTGGGATGCATAACTGATATCAGTTAACTCAGAACTGTAGAAGTGTTGTGATAAGGAAGCAACTACATTTTTAAACAATGGCTGGTTAATTAATACAACTAAAACTGAAACTGTAAAGCAAATCTGATAATAGTTCAAGAAGTGGTTCTTTTGGTATATACTTAGAGTGCTTAATCTTTTCCTTGCTGGATTAACATTAAGCGAAGAGTCAGATGGACATAAACCATAGTACTAATATGGGCAGGGATTTGCTGTCCTATTTCTTTTTACACATTTTATAAGATGAGTTCTTTTTGTTACTAAATTACATAATGCATACTTTAGCAATCATTTTCCTTAGTTCATGAGCATCTCACACCCTCTTCATAGAAAATATAACACTGATGAAACATGCCTATTTAGAATGTATATTGCTAAATATACATTTATTTAATTTGCAAAAGTAAAATTGCAGAAATAGAAACTTACAGTTACAAACCTTTATTTATTAGAAATCTCTGAAATCAGAGAAGAAAGATGATTAGCGTCAAGCTACCATTACAGGTAGTACTTAGTTACTAACTTTGGATAGTCACTTAGCAACTATCCAAAGATATGGCAGTGCAGTACCTCAGTCACATGATCACCAGTCACATGATCACAATAGGAAATGCATATCTAAAGCAGGGTATTTAGTTTCAAACCAGCAAGCACAGTCGTGGTCAATTTGCTTAGGCATTGATTTTAGGTCCCAATTGTATTCTCTAAACAAGGACTGCCTGTACTGACCAATTTTTAATTCCAAAATAAATATGTTCTTTACTAATCTAACTTTCTATTGCTCTACACAGGGAGGATTTTCAAGCCTTCCTTTCTTTACATCCATTTTCTTTCTTAAATTTATTCCTCCTGAGCCTTTCCTTCATTGAAGAATTATTCAACTGGAAGATGCTTTCCCTCTGAGATGAGTTTTAGCACAAAAGACAAATAGAATGTGCTACTATCTAAATTGCACTTCACTCTTTAGGCATAGATTTTTGTGGATATCAGGAAATTAAAAATGTAATGGGGACATGGACAAGAATTAGGGAGGACAAGTTTAATATAATACTAAGTTACCAACCAGATTGAGGGCAAAAGAAGAAAGGGACGACAGAGAATGAGGTGGAGCCACTGAATGGATGGAGTCACTGAAGCAGTCTGCCTGAGCTTAAATGGACTCCAGGGGATGGTGGAGGACAGGAAGGCCTGGAGGAACATTGTTTATGGAGTCGCGATGGGTCGGGCATGCACTTCGCAACTAACAACAATGAAGTTACCAACTGCTTCTGCTTTATTTATTTAAAGATTTTATTTATTGACTATCTTCCCTCTGTATCTCTTTATCCTGTGCTATAGACACATCTGTCTGCCTCCTAATTATTAGAACATATAGCTTTGCATTATTTTATCCTGATGTTATCTCTGAGGATGAGTTTGGGTTTCCTCTTCATTTTTCAGTGCCTAGTAAGATTCATGATTTAGTCTATTTTCTCTGTGTAATATGAGGAATATAGCCTGGCAAAAAATAGTGAAACTTACAGATACCAAACTTTTTTTCAGCTGATTGTTTAGATCCTGTCTGTTCAAATCATGGTGTCTGTATCCATGGAGAGTGTCACTGTAATCCAGGTTGGGGTGGTAACAACTGTGAAATACTGAAGACGATGTGTCCGGACCAGTGCTCTGGCCATGGCACATACCTGCAAGAAAGCGGCACTTGCAATTGTGATCCTAATTGGACGGGCCCTGATTGCTCTAATGGTAAGAATTTTGGGGAAATTATTTTGTGCTAATAATATTAAAAACTTCCTAGATTCTGTAGTGCTGATTTGATTAATTTGTAAATTCCACTAGAGCCTACCATCAATGTAAATATTGGCAAGACTCATAAGAATTTTTTTATTTTCCATAAACACCGTTTCTTGTATCAACAACTATAGTTAACTTATTTACAGTTAGCATTAGTTGTTGTTAGTTTTAACTTGCAATATACAATCTCTAGTACATCCATTTCAGATCCTCTGAAAATTGCTCTGAGTACAGCTGACAAAATAGTGTGTATCAATGGCCAAACGTTTAAAATATTTAGCTATTACAGTACTTCGTTTATATGCAAAATCACCAATAGCATTAATTGAGTTGATATTATACTGTACACTTAAACGTCGTTATATTAAACTATCTTAACATAAGCTACTCTCCTTGTCAGTGCCATCAACTGAATCAACATGCAGGAACTGAAGAAAATTTTCTAGGTTCCCTATCATATGATAAAATTGGCAGAAATGCAAACAAAAGCTTATGGAATGACTTGAGCTATTTTCAGCCGTTCAGAAAATATATAAGAACTGTAAAAATATGAATGTATGTTTTGACTCAATGCTTTGTTTCGGGAAGTTCTGAAAGAAAACAGTAAGCATATGATCTTGATCCAACTTTCCATCTATGTGTTCATAAGTTCCACTCCACGTCATCAGATCATCTTCATTCAAATCTATTATAACTTTTTTCTTTTTCTTAGCATCACAGATACATATCTATTTTCCTTTCATCGAGAGTGACTTGGGCTGTTTAAAATTTTATGACTTAGATTTATCAACCGTTTTGCATTTTTTTTTAGAAAGTTAAAAAGTAGTCTAGGTTACCAGTCTTAATCATATCCATTTCACATATAGCATTCCCCGTTAATAATAAAGACGCAATACCTACTTGTTATAATGTATTTTTGTTTCAAAGGCATTCTTAATCTAAAAACTAACTTGGAAACTAGCATTTGCTCATATTTAATCAACTAGGAAACTAAACGACTTTTAAAATTAATTGAATGGTTGCAAATATATTATATTTGAAATTATTTCAAATATAATGTCCAATCAAATGAAGATGTTTCAGTTTAGAAAAATTGTTAACATCCCAAAGGAGAAAAATATAAGCTGTTTTGTTCTCTTTTCCTTAGTGATTGTCCATTAATTAGCTCTCCAATTCCAGTTTTTTCTAAATTAACCCTAATTAATAAGCTCATTACAAAGACTGGCATACCTTGCTTTAAAGCAGATCTGCTAAAAGCTGATAAACACCTTCTCTTTAATGAAAAATTGATTAGACTGAGGAGAAAAGGGAACTCTTTGGAAAACGAGGGTAATCTATCCAAACATCTTATAACAAAAAAAAAATCCATTTCATAACATAAAATGTGATAGGAAGAAGGCTTTGCAGGTTCATTCTGACACATATACTGTCAACATACTTAATTGTACATTTGATGTTCAACAGTGCTTTGAAATAGATAAAGTAGTTAAGGTGTATGAATCTTTTCCAGACTTTTCTATTTTTTACACCTCAATATCTATCAAAAATAATTTCTTTTTCGGATTGGTGTTCTGGTTTATAAATAGGAAATTGTTCGAGGAGACTTCAAATGTGCTCTTTGGTTATGTTAGACAGTATTTTTCATGGAAACAAAAGAAAAAGGGAAACCCAAGCTTTTTGTTTTGTTTTGTTTTACAGAGTAATATAATTATGTACCCTTTATTCTTAAAGCAGTTAGTTGTATTTTCCTGATTCATAGTGAAATTTAAGTTAATCATCCCTGCATAGCCTTCTCTGCTTAAAACATAAAACAAATTTAAACAAAAAAATAAATAAAACAAAAGCAAATTTCCAAATAACGAATATTTATCATACACAATATGTGTCATTAACATTGTACAACTAAGACTTTATTGTTCAAAATGGTTCTATTGATCAGTAATTGTAATAAGGCCTAAAATTTATTTATTTATTTATTTGTTTGTTTGTTTGTTTGTTTATTATTTCACTTATATACCGCCCTTTCCCGGGGAACTCAGAGCGGTTTCCAGGGCATTAAAAACACACAATACAAAATTTAAAAAATATTAAATAACAACACGCCGACACAAACAAGTAAGCAATAAAAACCCAGCCCCTCAGGCCAGACCAGCCGATGTAAAGAGGAAGGTCTTTAAGTCCTGGCGGAAGGTGCTCAAATCCGGGGCAGTCCGTAATTCCACCGGCAGATCATTCCACTAGATGGACGCTCCACCCGAAAAGGCCCTACCCCTAGGGGCCGCCTGTCAACATTCCGATACCGGCGGCACTCGAAGGAGACCCTCCTGATGGGAACGAACCAGACGATGGGACGATGATGATGGCTGCAGGTGTCCCCTCAAATATTCCGGCCCCAAGCCATTAAGGGGGACTTCAGCATACAAAAATGCCAAGAAAAATCACAACTTACAACTGTAATCAAGAGAAAGGTTGTATAAATATACCTTTCATGCCAATCTCAGATATTCGCTCCCCCCATAGAAAAAAAAAATCTTGCCACAATGATACAGGATAGGATGTTAGTGGACATTATTTACTGCCACAATGATACAGGATAGGATGTTAGTGGACATTACTTACTGCTCTGTCTATTGTTTATACAAAGCCTTCATACTTAACATTTTTGAGATTGTAAATACCATGCATTTGCTTAAAAAAATACAAGCACTGTTGTTTTTTAAAAATAACATGAGGGTCAGAAAGCCGCCTCATCTTAAGAAAAAAGACTGTGTGGAATTTACCACTGAGATTGTTCACTCTCAAAAGTGCCTGAATTAACTGAATTTAAGCAAAAGATATGTATGATTTTAAAATCTGTTGAATTCACATTGTATGGTATTTAAAGTCAAATATTAACATTGTAGTGTTTTTAACTTTTAAAACACTTAAAAACATATCTTTGCATTATAATCCCATTTTTCAAAACATTTAACTCTGTTTACTGAAAATAATCTACAGAGACTCAAAAATTTATACAAGTGTATAATTTCAGCCTACTTCTAATATGTGATTTTTTTTTAAAATGGTCACATATTAAAAGAACTCAAAGATAAGTAAAGAAATCAGTAGACAGATATCACTAGATCTGGTGAACAGTTAATCATGTGTTAGGGAAGATATCATACTTGAATCACTTGAAATAAATTGCTTAATTTAATTTTCAAAGAGTTCATATAGCTGGATTTTGGAGCTTAACTAATTATCGTTTCTTTTTCCTTCTGCCATCTTCCTTCTCTTTTCATCTATCACATTCTTTATTCCTGCCTCAGAAATCTGTTCTGTTGACTGTGGTGCTCATGGTGTCTGCATGGGTGGAACGTGTCGATGTGAAGAAGGCTGGGCTGGAGCAACTTGCAATCAAAGAGCATGCCATCCTCGGTGTGCTGAACATGGAACTTGTAAAGATGGAAAGTGTGAATGCAGCCAAGGCTGGAATGGCGAGCACTGCACAATTGGTATGTTAGAATTCTCAGTACTGAACTTAAAAAATATGAGTCTTTCTGAAACTGAATGTTGTTTATTGAAGCTTATTTCTTCAACATAATATTTTCACTTACATCTTTGTAAAGAAATGCACTTTTTTAAAAGGAAAAAGAAAACAAGTATATAGCGTAAATAGCCTTTGTAAATAGCTTGTCCCAGATAGGAAGTACAAGAATTTCATTCACGTTTACGTATATACTCAAGTATAAGCCGAGTTTTTCAGCACCCAAAATGTGCTGAAAAAGTCATCCTCGGCTTATACTCGGGTCAATACTGCCATAGTCCTGCCCACACACACCGGTGTTTTTGCAAAATCCC
>JANHFR010001455.1:148971-162723 GCA_032468015.1 Mimophis mahfalensis | reverse complement strand
TGATCTCACCCAGTGGCTTCATGTAGATGTTGAACAGGAGGGGCGAGAGAACCGACCCCTGAGGCACCCCACAAGAGGGGGGCCTTGGGGTCGATCTCTGACCCCCAGCCAACACCCACTGCGTACGACCAGAGAGAAAGGAGGAGAACCACTGTAAGACGGTGCCTCCCACTCCAAGTCCCCTAAGCCGTCGCAACATGATACCGTGGTCAACGGTATCAAAAGCCGCTGAGAGGTCTAAAAGCACCAGGGCAGAGGAGAATCCCCTGGCCCTGGCCCGCCAGAGATCATTCATCAGGGCGACCAATGCCGTCTCGGTGCTGTGCCCGGGCCTGAAGCCCGACTGGAACGGGTCCAGGTAATCAGCTTCATCTAGGAATTTAGATTTGTTTTCCAACCAAACTGTGTAAAATTATTATCCAGAGCTGAATTTTATATCTGATGAAAGCTTTTATTTGTCTTTAGACAAAGTGTAAGCACATTAATAAGATATGCATGAAAATGCAAACATTTGATCCATTTATTATTTACTGTAATTTTATCTTAAAGAATTTTGAAAAATATATTTTCCTGCTAAACGTTTTCTGATCAAATCCAGATATATTATTTCTTAAAATAAAAATCAGAACAAACTGTCAGAACCTTTAATGCTTTGCCAAAACCTGTTCACAATTTAAAAATAGTTAGGATGACTCCAGTTTAGGCTTTTATTGTTCAATTGTCTTGCTGCATTAATCAAATTTTACCAAAACTTAAACTGGTTATATTTTCCATCCAGATTTCTGTGCCTATTAAAATGACATATTAATAATTATTCAAAACTTGTCCCTACTTCAGACTATAATTTAGTCACAACTTGTTTATGTTAACCTCTGACATTCTTTGCGAACAATATTACATGCAATGTGTTATTCTAACACTGTTATATTTATATTTATGAAATACTAAGCACTATTTTTTGTGAACAGATGCTCCAATATCACCAAACCTATTGGATACATGTTAGTAGCACATTTGCAAATAAATTAGAAATTGATCTGACGGATACTAGGGCTTTGTGCATTAGTAGGCAGTCTAATATTATCAGCTATATATTCATTCTTTTATACCATAAGTTAGATCTATTGTTATTGATGCAGCTAGTTAAGCTTTTGGATTGTATCTTTCAGCAACAATAAAGTTATTTACTCATTAGGAAACAAAACTTTTTCTCTAACATTGATTGAGCTTTGAAGAAAAGCTCCAAAATTGTATATTCTTTTATTTTATAGGAAAATATGGTGGCATATTTAGAGGTTTTTAAAATGCTGTGATATTTGGAAAAAAGCTGGATTTACTCACAAATATGTCTAATATATGAAATTATGCTGTGATAAGAAGGTGCTCTTTGATCAGAAGAAAACACTATATATTTATTATGGATTGTGTATTCACATGGCTGATTTATGAGAAAACGTTGAGAACGAAGGAACAATCTAAGTGAAGAAATCCAAATATGATTATTTGAAACATTTCAAATATGTTAGAGATGTTTTAGAATTATACACAATTATATAATTAAAACAAAAAGATCACAAAAGAATTAATTTGATCCAAATTTTAAGACAAATGACTAGATCACTTGTTCTCAAAGTGTAGTCTTTGCCAAGTCAATTATTTTAAAATTTCTGTTTTCTAATAATAATAAATATCAATAGATATGTATAGCCATATAAGCTGAAGTTTTTTGGAGACCTCTATTATTTTTTAGAATATAGAAGGATACCAAATGTTCAAGAATCACTGAATTAGACAAACAAACAAGTGACATGGGATTATAATCATACTAAAAAAAAAACCTTGTTTTCCTTTTTGCAGCAGTAATCCTGCTCATAGATACTATCTTGCAACTGATCCAGTCACGGGAGAATTGTATGTTTCTGATACAAATACAAGACGGATTTATCGTCCAAAATCACTTACAGGAGCAAAAGATCTGACAAAAAATGCTGATGTTGTAGCAGGGACTGGAGAACAGTGCCTTCCATTTGATGAAGCACGATGTGGCGATGGTGGCAAGGCGGTAGAAGCTACCCTGATGAGTCCTAAAGGTGGAGGAAAATGAAAATTTATGAAGAGAAAAATACACAATATTAGTCAGCACTCATTATAACATTTAAGACTATTTAGTTGTTTACTCAAACGTGTACTTACATTTTGTTTTCTGAATGGAAGAACCTTCCAAAAGTAAAGTTGCAAAAATGAAGTCTTTGATTTCCTATCATTGATACTTTGTCTTTCATTACCATGCATTATAAATATTTTTACCTTCTATCTGGGATGTCCATGGAAACCTGGAATGATACCTAAACAATGGCATGTATATGATGCCATAATCATGCAAAAACCATAATTACATGCTTACATCATAAATGTGTTGCAAGTACGTAAATCATGTCAATTGCATGATTGCATCATTATGCATATGTCATCATTTGTCCATCTGTGGTCATGTATGCATGCTATAAAGACTTTGTATTCAGGGAATCATGAAGGGTTCAGTTTATATTTAGACACAATGCTTAACAAACTGCAACAAGCAATGTTTTATTTTCATACATGATATCCCAGCGTACTAGATATATCTGGTTTGAACCCAGTTCTATTAAATCTTTAGAATCATTCATGGTGTTTCATGAAAAGACATTAAAAGACAGTGTATAAATAGAACAGGAAAAATGTTCATTGTTATAATTTGAAAGAAAATCATAGTATATCCTTGTTTTTTTGTTTTACTGAAGGAGTGGCAGTAGATAAGAATGGATTAATCTATTTTGTTGATGGGACTATGATCAGGAAAGTGGACCAAAATGGAATAATATCAACATTACTTGGTTCAAATGATCTGACTTCCGCACGACCATTAACATGTGACACCAGCATGCATATCAGCCAGGTACCTCTTTAATAAAGATTTCTTTTTTTCTTTTGAGATAAATCATTTCCCCTTGAAACAGCCTGTATAGTTCACACAATAACTACATCAGCATCTTCTGTATTAATCCACTAATGAAAAAATAAGTATAGGTCTAAATGAATAGATTATTCATTCATTCATCCAGGTCTAATCTATTCATTCACATGTCTTTCCAGAAAGGAGACAAGGAAAGGTTTTTTTTAGATTTTTATGTTATGGAATGTTCTTATGCTTGCATTTATTTATGCCTTCTATCTGTGAATTCTAGACAATTAATAAACTCAGCAAGAAGTTTTCTGTTCAGATATTGATAGCTATTTCAACTTTGATAACTCCTTAAAATAAAATTTACTGCCTTATACAAGAACATTGTGTTGAATTTAGTGTCCCTGGAAACAACCCTTTAGTTAAATTATTTATTATTTAATTCTACAAAATGTAAATCATTAAAGTGAAACAATTATAAAACAAAGATTTTATACACTTTATAACTTCATTTTAGAAACAATTGATAAAAAACAAAAATCTTCAAGGTGGATTGTAACAATTATTGCACATGTATTAACAGATATATTAGAAAACTAGAAGACTCAGATACATTTAGTGCAAACTTTTATTCATTATTCTAGTGTGCTACAAACATTTCTTTCTTTATTTGCTTGCTTGCTTGCTGCTTCTTTGCTACGCTGCAATGGGTCAAAAGCTAATGTAAAATCAGAACTGTATACCCGAAAGCAATTTAACACATGACAAAAATCAAGAAAGACTATCAAACTTCATAAATCAGCATGTTTATAAAAACCTATTCTTGTCTGAGCATTACTCAGATGCTGTATTTCCTAATGAGAACTATGATTGCGATAGCATAGCATTTTGCAACTTTCTAAGAGATTTTGCTAGACTGATATTTTAATAAAAGGCTTACAAATTGATATAATTTTAAATATTGCCTTTTTTCAGTAGTATCTCTAGAATTTTTCTTTGCATTGCTGTGTTTGTAGGGAGACGATCTCTTAATATTGAGTGGGAGTTAGACCTGAAGGCCCCATTTGTTTCCACAGAACCCCATTTAAACAAATCTACCATTAATTTTTAACAGATTAAGATGGCAGGGACCTTGTAGATCATCTAGTACAACCCCCTGCCCAGGCAGGAGACCCTACACTATTTCTGACAAATGGCAGTCCAGTATCTTCTTGAAAGCTTCCAGTGACCAAGCTCCCACAATTTAATTTTTTTTAAATCTTTCATTCAGACAAGTTCAGCTTTAAAGTTATTTAAATTGTTGAATAACATCATTCTCTCTAGTTCCATGCAATTTTAAAAAAACAGACAAGTATCCCAAAGGTAGCAACTAGAGCTATTTTAGATTTCATTCAGAAAATTTATGTGGCTAAAGCCAGGTTAACTAATGTGTTAATAAATTGTTCTTGTTTTGATAAGGTACGTCTGGAGTGGCCAACAGATTTAGCTATCAACCCAATGGATAACTCCATATATGTGCTGGATAACAATGTGGTGCTTCAAATTACAGAAAATCGGCAAGTCCGTATAGCTGCCGGAAGGCCAATGCACTGCCAGGTCCCTGGAGTGGAATACACAGTGGGAAAACATGCAGTACAAACTACCCTAGAATCAGCCACAGCTATTGCTTTATCTTATAATGGGGTGCTTTACATTACAGAAACAGATGAAAAAAAGATAAACAGAATAAGACAAGTAACAACTGATGGAGAAATCTCATTAGTAGCTGGAATACCTTCTGAATGTGACTGCAAAAATGATGTTAACTGTGACTGCTATCAAAATGGTGATGGCTATGCTAAAGATGCCAAACTCAGTGCCCCTTCTTCCTTAGCTGTATCACCTGATGGAACCCTATATATTGCAGATCTTGGAAATATTCGAATAAGAGCTGTGTCAAAGAACAAACCAGTGCTAAATTCCATGAACTTTTATGAAGTTGCCTCTCCAACTGATCAGGAGCTCTATATCTTTGATGTCAATGGCACTCATCAATACACAATGAGTTTAGTCACAGGAGACTATCTGTACAATTTTAGCTACAGTAATGACAATGATATAACTGCAGTTACTGACAGCAATGGAAATACCCTTCGTATTAGGCGTGACCCCAATCGGATGCCAGTAAGGGTAGTATCTCCTGACAATCAAGTCATCTGGTTAACCATAGGTACCAATGGTTGCTTAAAAAATATGATAGCACAAGGACAGGAACTAGTCTTGTTTACATATCATGGCAACAGTGGACTCCTAGCAACTAGAAGTGATGAAATTGGATGGACAACATTTTTTGAGTAAGTATAAACTTATATGTGTACCATTTTGAAGCATGCACAGGTTGGTGTAATTGAAACTTGATGTATATTAATAAGACTGATAAAGCAACTATTAGGAGAGGAATTGTGCACACAAAACGGAATACATGATCTACCTGATAAGAAATCCAGATTAATTCTGTGACCAAACCTGATAACTAAGCTAAGTCTTCCCATTCATGTAGTATAGAAAACAGCTAACCAGTACTAAGTTATTTTGTCATGTAGTGCCAAACTATTCTGAGATAGAAAGTATGAAAACAAAGTTTGTTGTTTCCTGTAGTGCAGTGGTTCTCAACCTTCCTAATGCCATGACCCTTTATTACAGTTCCTCATGTTGTGGTGACCCCCAACCATAGAATTAATTTCGTTGCTACTTCATAACTGAAAATTCGCTACTGGGGTTGACGTGATAATGTCATCACACCAGGTACTCATATGTGGGCATATCTGCATGTGGGCGGACCCGCCTGGAGATGGATAGAGGAGTGATATCTCGGTTCCTAAGACCATTGGAAATATCTGTTTTCCGATGGTCTTAGGCAACCTCTGTGAAAGGGTCATTCGACCCCCAAAGGGGTCCCGACCCACAGGTTGAGAACCACTGCTGTAGTGTGTTGAGCAGCTGTCCCTAATTTTTTGCGCTGGTTATGGGAAAGTTGCTTTCCTCAGCAAAATGTCAGCATGTGTTTTCTCAATTATTCTAAACATGTTCTTATGAAAAGCAATTCAGATTATTCAGAATTCTTCTGGATTGGGTCCCAGATCCATCTAACCCAGCATGTATTAGATTCATCTATCATTTCCATGTATAACTAGCCAAACACCACCCAGGAAACACACAGTCAGATTCTGAATGGAACAGCATCTTTTTCTGTGTACCTCAGAAAAGTTCTTTGACTTATAACTAACAATAGCTGTCAAAAAATTGTAGCATCAATATAATGTTCCTATTGTAAGACTAGCAGAAGAGACATAAACCTAAATGTCCATTCTGAAAAGTTAATAATGGAAATAACTTAGATTTACTTAGATTTAAACATTGCTAGGCAGCAATAAAAAAAGAGGCAGGAATGGAAGTTGATTTTTAGGTTGATACAGTATAGGATGTGAAAGAAGACCATGGAATAAGAATGAAGACATTCAAAAGACAATAGAAGAAATTTAAAGGGCAGAAGAAGGATGTGCTATAATCGTAAAAATACGAAATTAGGTGAGTTGAAACATTAAACCACCCATTTAAATAGATTAGGGAATTAAATAAGCACTAATGGAGATATTTAGAAGCATATTGCCAACCCTATGTTAATTTAAAGAAATCAAAGAAACTTCCCTTTCCTTTCCAGTATAGCGACCAACAAGCATCTCAAAGTTCTCTGTTTTTGTTCTAAACAATGACACACTATACAATACATGGGAAAGAAATAATTGGAAACATTTCTTCCATGCAGTTTACTATGCAGGGTGAGTCCTATAATTGCTCCTAACATGTATCTTCTCCTATTATTCCAAAAATCCATTTGACTCTCAGATCTACTTTTATAGGCATGATAATAGAAAATTTATCTTGGAATCCAAACATAGTTTTCCTTTTGTTATAAGTAGCCATCAAGAAATTCCCATTATTAAACTGATAAGAACAGATACTACACTTGATCTTAGCCAAAAGGCCAAGAAGTGAAAGCATTTAGATATCCACATGTTTAAATAACATGAAATATTAATGTGATTTTGGGGTAAAGGGGTGTGTTCTGAATTGCTATATTCCAATAGGTAAATATAAAATTAAGTCAAAATACATGGAAAAGTATGTATTGATCAAAATGAAAGTAAAATCTTGCTTTGATCCTATTTCACTATTCAGATAAACCATATTCTGTTTTTACTTTTTCTTTTACAAAGTATGTGCTGCCCAATCCATTTGTGGCTCTTGGCAGCTTACAAACACTGATATAAAAGCCAAAGTAAAAAGCCATTAAAGCCCACTTAAGAAGGTCTTAAAAATTCTAAAGAACTCTTTAGAACACTAGGAGATCTCAGTAAAATATGGTAAGCCCCTTCCAGAACTATAACAATTATAATAGCAAATTGTTCTCACATAGAAAAAACAGAATGAGCAAAAAGTATGGTACAAGCTATGTAGGAATTAGTAATTCTTCAAGTAACCTGGTCCCCAGCTATATAAGATTTCATGCACCATACTGAGCTCATGAAGCAATTGTTAACCAATACAGCTGGTTTCTTATTTCCTGCAAGTATTATTCATCATCCAAATTATTACATTATGGAGCTATTGGAGTTTCAAAACTATTTTATAATGCCAATTCTTTAAACAGCACTTTGCAAACTCTGTCCTTGCAGAATGAGCATACCTACTATATCAGCTAGTGCTGATAAAAGGTCCATCTTGCTACTAACATAGTGTGGCTTTCCCGCACCACTATAGTATCCAAGAGGACCTAGAAGCTATGGTCTGATCTCCTTATGCAGTCTAGTCCCAAGAAAGAAAGCACTTGTACCTTGTCTGAATTCTGGTTTGATTTATTTCCCCACGTTTAGCTCTTTACATCTTAGTGAAGAATTCTAAGCATGCAATCCAGGTTCACAGAAGTATAGATAAATATATAGCAATTTTCACCCATGCTAAGCTGGTGTGACTTATTCCATATCAGAATGCAGGACTACTTGGGAAGAGTTCTCAATGTTTCTAAAAGCAATAATCTCTTTCATGAAATTCTGCTGTCTGTTGATTTGGGGCGCTTTTTGTTTTTGTTTTTTACTTTCAATCTAATAACTGTCATACGTTGAAGGAATATAATTTTGTCACCATCATTGTTTTAAGTTTGGAGATGAAGGAAATGTCACCTGTGCTAGGGACCTGGCTATTTGGAATCGTAGTAGAGAATTGTGCCCATGTTCAAATTTTGTAGAGAGAAACCAACAGAGTAGATGGGATACAATTGAGGAGAGTCTTATGCATGGATCTCCTTTTACACAATTAAACTTTTATGATTTAGTCAATATCTGGGCCATAGTCTTAGTTATGTCTTATCTCCTGTATTCTTGTAATTTTCTTCATATTTTAGGTGCTTATTTTTATTGTTTTATTATTAGCTATCATCGAAAATAAAGATTAAAAATAAAATACAGATTTATGCTCATTGCAAATTAGATTCACGAACAGCTATTAGAAGACAAAACTTTCTAAGTATGTATCAGTCACATTAAAAACTTAATTCACATTTTATTTCCAGTGAAAAATCTTAAACTGCAGGAAGTCCTTCCCATGTCAAGAAAAGGTTAGACCCTTTCATTAAACATACTGTCATACTGATTATACAATTTCAGCAACACTGAGATGCCATAGTAAAATGCATGATATTTTCTTTCAACAGATGGGCAAGATATACATAGTAAGTCACTTAGGAGATTGAGTTTTATGTCCTCAGCAGTAACATTTGAACTGACGTTTAATTTGGTTAACTGAAATGCAGAAGGACTCTGTTTCCTGATGGATGAATTCTATTGGGAAGTAGGGGTGGAATAGGAAATCCCTAGCAGCAATTCAGACTCTCCCTTCATATAGTCTAGAGTCCCTGTATTAATCCCCAAGATTTCTTGTTGAATCTGAATTGTCAACCTTACTGCTAAAAATTCAGATAAAAGTTTCAATTGTTCTGGGGTTCTCTATTGGAATGCTGAAATACAGTCGTCCATGAACTATATGTTATTCATAAATCTTTTCAGGATCACTGTATTTTTTTATCCATACACTTTTTACACTTGTACTAGAAACAATGCATGCCCAGGTGTTGTAATGAGTAACATTGCCATGGGAATAATATCTCAATAACATTCCGTGGTGGGATTCAATTTTTTTTACTACCGGTTCTGTGGGTGTGGCTTAATGGGCATGGCTATGCTGTCAGCCAATCAGAGGTGGTATTTCCTGGTGTCAGCCAATCAGAGGTGGTTCTCCAAACCAGTCAAAATTATCGCTACCAGTTCTCCAGAACCTGTTGGAACTGGCTGAATACCACTTCTGATAGCATTGCCATGGGAATACAGTAATCTGCCTCTATATATTTGCCTCTGGTCTGAGATAGTGTGGAATCTCTCCCCTCCCGCAATATTTAGGGAACATTTTGAATATCAAAAAATTACCTTATTTCATTGTTCAAAAATGTTGGAGAAACTGTAATAGGATCATCTATATGGTATTAATAGTACCCTATTATATACAGTATACTTAGAATTCTTGATTAGTTAAAAATACTATGAGAGATTTACATTTGATTGGTAATTGTCAGTAGCTGGACAATAAATAAAATTTCCAGCACCAATACTGCAAATGAAAAGAGTCAGATTGGTATAATGGTTGGAACATTAGAGTAGAAACTATAAGACTGTGAAAACTGTAAGCCTAGCACGAAACCATCTGGGTGATCCTAGGCCACTGGGCCAGTCTTTTTCTTTCGGTCTTAGTAAGGAGGCATTAGCAAACCACTTCAGAGAAACCTTCCCAAGAAAAATCAGGGACTTCTCCAAGTAGTTGCAAAAAACTATTTAAAGGAACAAAAAACCCTCTCTTGACAATAATACTTATACTTTACTAGCTTTAAGGCAATGGATACAAAAACAGTACTGCTTGGTTTGGTGAGACAGTAGCTGTTTCATATGGGGTCGCGATGGATCGGACACGTCTTCGAAACTAGCAACAACAAGCTGTTTCATGTCTCCTCCCTTTGCAGATGCTATGACATAAAATATTATTGCAAATAGACAAGAAAATAGGTAATACTTGTTCATGCTCAGCCTTAAAATTTCCTATTAGAGTATTGGCCATTTAGAAAAAATTATTACATCAATATACACCATGTGATTGTAAATACCTATTTAAAATGTGCAGATATGAAAAGCTAATAAGTAGCTGTCAAAGCATAAGATGATTATTATGATTTACTTCAGGTTCATTTTATTATATCACTATGGCTGTGTTATACAACACATTTAGCTTGATTTTAATCAACTCATTTTTCTAAGTTTTCACATTAAATCATATGCTAACCACATGGGTGGGTTCACATAGTACAAAACTGAACAAGTTTTCCAAATGTATATGAATATAGCCACAAATTTTGCAGCATACCTGCTTGAGTGTCTGTTTCCTTTTTGCCACATAAATATTTCTGACCCAATCAGAATCAATATCTGGTTCAATTTATGTTAAGGTGACCAGATGTCCCGCTTTTGGCGGGACAGTCCCACTTTTTACTAATTTGCCCCACGTCCTGCCTCCTTTTTAAAATGGCCCGCAGCTGTGCCATCCTGCTTTGCCCCCCTGTACTGTGGCCATACCACCACACCGCCCAGCTCAGGACAGCCGCCCTGCCCCCCTGCCGCGTCCTGCCTCCATGCCGCCCTGCTCCCTGACATACGTTGCCCCATTCCACCATGCTGGCCAGCTCAGGGCAGCCACTCTGCCCCCCTGTCGCATCCTGCTGCCATGCCGCCCTGCCCCCCTGCTGCCGTGCCGCCCCCCCCGCCTCCCTGTCACGCGTTGATGTGCTGTGCATCATCGTTCCACCGCGTCACGCCACGCACACCCCGCTCACCGTTCCGCCAGCGTCCTGGCAAAGTCTGGTCACCTTAGTCACCTGAACTGGGCCGAACTGGTAGAAACCCACCCCTGATGTGTTTCCCTCACTCTTGAGAGGTTCCCTATATCAGAAGGTTTTCAATGAATTATTCTGCTTTACCCAGTGTGATTCCATTGTGCCTTGCAGATAAGAGCTGAGGAGTCGTAACCTTTCTCTGAGGCAAAACAAGAATATGATAGGCAGAAGCTCTGAGTACAATTTCAGCTGGGAACTGAGAATTTTTCTATCCATATAGCTATGATAGGATTTTGTGTAAATTGTGACAACTGACTATGAAAAAGCCAACCTGGATGAGCTCTATCCTTGCACCCGACCCTTATATAGATGGGGCTGTACAAATATATGTATACATCCTAGTCTACTCTGTCCACTTTTCAAGGAGCTGGAAGCAGCTGATTTAGGATTTTATCTGGGTAATGGACCTAAACGAATAAGTTTTTTTTAAAAAGAGCTTGGAGATTTTTATGCATGAAGAATTTACTCATACATTGTCACATGGATGTCCAATGACATCAGAGACAGGTTAAGATGTAGAGTCAGCAAAAAGGAAAGCCCTCCCCCCTCCTTCTCTCTCTCTCCCAGTCACTTTCTCTAATTCACTTCAGTGTTTTGTTTCTATCCAGAGCATCATCCTGTCCGTCCCAGGATATAAGCAAGAAAAAAGGAATATCAGAAGCTAGTCTCAACTTCTCATAGGAGAATATTTGTTAACCACTCTACTAATAAAGTAAGAGATTCAGTTTAATGTAGTGGTTAGGGCACCAGTCTAGAGACACAGAAGCCTAAGTTGTAGTATAACCTGAGGCACAAGCCCAGCTGAACCAGTCATCCTGTCTCAGACCTAGAAAGCCAGTAATTGCAAACTGCTTCTAAGATCTTGCCAAGGAAACTCCAGAGACTGGTACAAGCAGTCACAAGGAGTCAAAAACTCACTTGAAGGCATGCATGCATCCAAGCACATACACACACTATGAAAGTAATTTAAAAAAACAAAACAAAACAGGCAAAGCAGGAGTAAATCGTCTAGAGAATCTAAAGTTTATTTTGTTTTTCCATAGTTTCCCCATCTACTCTGTTTTCGTATAGCAGTTAGGCCACATATCTCTGGGGAAAAAAGAATCAGAGCCCTTGTATTGCCAAACAAAATCAAGATTTTTTAGAGATTTATTTGGAATGGAAAAACTGGTACTGAAACAAATACCCCTCCCTCCCCACCCTACACAAAACATATTCAGTCACTCCCTTTTGCTGGAGATACATTCTAAAAATATTTGGGGAACCCCTCATTTTCCTTTGTATTATATAAATAGCAAACGATGAAGGCAGCATAACGTTGCTTTAATTCCTACATTTGGAGCAACCTGGAAATAAGTCAAACAAATACATGAATGAATGAAAATAGACAACCCCCCCCCACTTCTTCTTTGTCTTTCTCTGATTCTCTCACTGCAAGTAAACTGAATGAACTAAAAGATTTAAACCAAACTCGCCAATCAAACGTTTCGATTCCTCACTTATCTGTCTGGTTTACCCTTTTGTAACATAATTTGACAAATTAGTTCCCACAGAGAGAAGCTGCCATTGAGAGAACTCCCCGTTTTCCAAAGGGAGTATTTGTGTATCTCTCTCTCTCTCTCTCTCTCTCTCTCTCTCTCTCTCTCTCTCTCTCTCTCTCTCTCTGTGTGTGTGTGTGTGTGTGTGCATGCTGGTGTGCATGTGTCTCTGTGTGTCTCTGTGCAAACTGGTTGTTCCAGAATGTGATGCTGGGGCACGCTGTATCAATTTCACTTCTCTTCTTGATTGAATGTGTGATGCCATTCACTGCATTGGCATCTATTGTCTCCAGCATCTTGATTGCATTGGCAGGGAGAGAATCAAACAACCACAGTGAGCAAGTCTCTATTGATCTGCTCTTCTTCTCCCAGACAGCTCCTGAGAAATTTATGCCATTTACTTCTCAGCCTGAAAGTAGAGGAAGCAGGATTCTCAGTGGGGAGTGTGTCTGATTGGCAGGGAAGATTCCCGCCTTCTTGCGATTGGATGCTTAAGTAGCAATCCAGGGAACAAGGAAGCAAGGGAACTGGCACCTGCTGCTCTTACCCCCCTGCACACTCCATTTTTTTTTTTTTTTTTTAGCAAAGCCTGCTCTCTCTGCATTCTATATAAAAACTGCAGAACTATTTCCAGGTGCTATATTTACCTGACAGCAGAGCAGTGGGACATGATTCCCTGGTGTTCCAGGAACCTCACCTATTTATTCTTGCAAGTTGTTCAAATGTTTTTTTTTTAATAGCATGGTAAAAATAGAGCAAGTCACACACAAATGTGTGACCAGGTATGGGAAGAGTGTTACAGAGATACCACAAGTACTAATGCTGCTGTGCTTCATGGTTTGTCTCCCTGATTGGCATGACCCACCTCTTGTGGCAAAGGGAAATAGTCAGGGCAACAGTAAGAACATTGGAAGTTGCCCACTGTTGATAGCCAAATCTGGTCCTAGACTCTGCCTCAGTTTACCTTCTTACAATAAGCAACTGAGTCGGAAGATCATTTAAAAGCAATTTATTAGGGCACCCTGATAAAGTGGGATCTCCCTGTGGAAACTGGGGAACCTCGAGACCCATCTTCCATTCCTTTTTATAGTTAACCTGTTAGGATTTTTGTATTCCCATATCAAAACAACAATATCTATATGGTGTAAGGTGCATTTAAAATGGCCAACAGGGTTTTAGGCCACACCATACTAACAGCCTGGAGACAGGGAGTCTGGCTCTAAGCAGGTGCAAGCCCAACTCCC
>JANHFR010001455.1:124066-135996 GCA_032468015.1 Mimophis mahfalensis | reverse complement strand
TAGATAGATAGATAGATAGATAGATAGATAGATAGATAGATAGATAGATAGATAGATAGATAGATGGATGGATGATAGTGAATAGTTTGGGGTAAACTACATATAGGTATAGTTCTTTTTTCCTTTTGCATTTTTCTTATTTTATACCTATGATTTACTGTTTCTTACTCCTTTTCTGCAGTTTCCACAAAAGTATGCATTTATATAATAATGCACATGTACTTTGAAAGCTTTCAAAAATATTTCTTATCAAAACAGGCTGATGAAAAGAAATATGTTGCAAACAATTCTTATTGACCCTCACTTTTGAATACTTCAATCAAATTACAGTTGCCTAGAGGATTATTGAAAAAGATTTTGAACAGCGGGACCCCAACTTGGAATAGATTTTTCTGTCTGCATTCAGATAATTAAAGACTAGAAATGCACCATCCTTGTTAAAATGCTTTCCTTTTAAAAACTTCTGGAATATGATCAGAAAACTTTGGACCTTTTTTCTCTATTGCCTAGCAAAAACCATTCTTTTTATCTCTAGGCTATCTAACAAAATGCATATTTTAATTTACAGAACTTACCATCTTTTCTCCTGATAGATTCCAGAACTAGTGACATTGAATCATTAATCCATTTTTTCAATAGAATTCTGTTTTCTAAATATAGTGGATGTCCTTATAAGATTTTGACATAGTAAAACATGACACTAAAATGAAAAATAGAGCTGCAGACTTAAAATAGACAATAAAATTGTGAAAAGAATGGAATATAACAGAACTGAAATTAAAATGCACCTCATTTTGTCTAAGAAAAAATATAAATGTTTACACATTATACTGTGTATTATAAGATTTTTTATACAACTGAAGTGCATTACTTTTCATTGCTTCTTGCTTCAGCGAATTGCAGAATGTATCCAACTTCCTGGTCCTAATGATATTTATTGTGAATGTCTTCTGCTGTAGAAATTATCAATATTTAATAAATGAGGGTTTGTTTGTTTTTTTAAATGTGGCACTTGCCTAGATTATTCTACAGTCCTTGGCTATTAGGTCAACATATCAAAAATCATTTTTATTTATGAAAGACTGAATAATTTATTATCTGTTTTAAGAATATTACTTTTCTCAGTGTTTAAATATTTCTTTCTGGCTTCAAGAAATGCAGCTCAGATGATCCATTAGCCAGAAAAATTCTTTCAGAAAATTCTTCATATTATATTCTATATGTAATATAATACACCTTAAAAATTAGAAAATAAATGAACATTCAAATTTTCTTGCCTATAAAATAAGCTAGTTTTATTATGTGAAAGAATTTCCACTGTCTATTTTTGATGCTTTATTTGAAAAACACTTCCTACATTTCATCAACATATTTGTTGTCCTTTCATTTTGATTTTTCATTATTATAGTGATAATTCTGCTATATCTTCATAATTCCCTCTGTAAATCTTGTTGAGTATTATAAAAGTTCTCAATGTATGTATTGTTGAATTATATTAACATTTAACTAAATTCTATCAGCATTAATTGAAAACATTTTGAATAAATGTCAGTGCATCTTTATTTAATGAAACCTTTTAAAATGGCAACCTAATCCCTGGCTATTATACTATGAAGCTGCTAAATTAGTTTACTGACAAAGAAAATCAATCATTGTAAATGATCTTTGAACAATGGTATTCAAACAGTGGCTAATTCTATAGAAATAAGCAGCTCAATGCCCCCCCCACATTATTTATTTTGTTGTCTTATTTGTTTCATGAAAGGTTAATGGTAGGAACCTCCTTTCAGTTGACTTTGATCGGACTTCAAAGACAGAGAAGATTTATGATGATCACCGTAAATTTCTACTGAGAATCGCCTATGATACTTCAGGACATCCAACTCTGTGGTTCCCAAGCAGCAAGCTTATGGCTGTCAATGTTACCTATTCATCTACAGGTCAAATTGGTAGCATCCAACGAGGCACCACTAGTGAAAAAGTAGATTATGATGGACAGGGAAGGATTGTATCAAGAGTATTTGCTGATGGGAAAACATGGAGTTACACGTATCTTGAAAAGGTACTCAACTATCAGTTGGAATTTTGGTTTGCAGTTCTATTAAAGAATTATTTCTACATAAAATTTTGAAAACAATTGCTGCATGGTATTTGCCATTTTCAACAGAGAAGGGATATCCATGTTTGTGTATACACACTTTCCTCCAAGATCTTACAGTGACACATATGATTTTATGGTTCCTTCCTGTAGTCTGTTGTATCTTCACAGCAGCCATGCAAAGCCTCTCTAACTTTATGGGCATTTGATCGCTTTGGTCCTAGCCCACATCCTCACTGCTGTCCTGTGTTTAAGGAAAATCCATCCCAGAAAATTGATTTTGAGATATACAGTTGTTGTTGTTAGTTGCGAAGTCGTGTCCAACCCATTGCGACCCCATGCACAATGTTCCTCCAGGCCTTCCTGTCCTCTACCATCCCCCGGAGTCCATTTAAGCTCACACCGACTGCTTCAGTGACTCCATACAGATATACAGTATGTAAGATAAATTTGATTTCCTGGAATTTACTAGCTTGTTGCCTGTGGATACAATTTCAGGGAATTTAATTATGTCATTGAAATCGCAGGGAATGATTATACATTTCTAGGATTTCAATGAGATTGAAGCACATTTAGGTGGCAACCAGAGTCAGTGTATTTGGAGTCATGTTCACCTAACAGTTTTGTCAACATTGTAATAATTGTTTGTTTAATATTATATTTTTTTCAAATGAAATTACCCTTAAGAATGTCTGTTAACACAAATAAAAACCCTGAATTTTATAACACAGGATAATAAAAACAACTGCAGCCTTTCCAAGGCTAAATCTGAAAAGGGAATCCAAAAACATTTTCCAAACATTTTTTTCACTTTGCACAAAAAAGAACAGCACATTCACTATCAAGTCAAACTTCTGAAAGAGTTCTAAACAGTGATTTTTCTTTGTGTATATGTGTCTCTCTCTTTGTCTGTTACCCACACATATACATACACACAAACACTAATGTGTTTTCATCCAGCAACATTTATTCTTGGCCCAGAATTAGAGTTTCTTTTTGTCCAAAATGAAATATGGTATTAAACCAGTGCTGCATACTTAATTTTATACTCCCTAGCATGGCAATACTGAACAAAGCATAAGAAGACTTTTATCATTATTTAATTTGATGTCGTTTAGTGGGATAGAGTAAAATTTGCCTTAGGTGGAAACAGCTCCCGACAGTGACAGATGCTGAGAGTTTTATACATCTTCATGTGAGTAATATAAAATAACAGTGGTAGTGATGTGTAATGCCAAAGCTTTACAAAAGGAATCATTTGGTGACTAATTAACTCCGCAAAATTTGATGTAAATAACAAGCCAATTGCTTCACCCATCTGACAAATAGATATAAAAGAGGAGGTTCAGGGATCTTCAGGCTAGTAAAATTCTCAGTAAATTATCTCTAATTACAGGAGTGAAATTGTCTCCTCCATATGTTGTTCCTTTCTTGAGTTGCTGGCTTAAGACAGCCTCGCTTTTGTTGGTATTAAACATGACTTATCCCAGTCCATTGACAATCTGCTGTTTGGCATTGAGTACTTGATAAAAGGATGACTCAGTCACAACAAGAACACATTAGGAATCTGGAGCGACTCATTATAGATCCTCTTACAATTAAGTATCCAAATGAATTAGGCAATTACCAATATGTAAGGTCAAGAATTACTCAATTTGAATAATGATGATTTAGTAAAAAACAAAACAAAAAACCAGTGTTTCTAATCTACCAATAGTTTTGGCACTTGATTAAACTCTTTTTTCTTTTTCAGTCAATGGTTCTCTTACTGCATAGCCAACGGCAGTATATCTTTGAATATGACTTACTGGATCGGCTTTCTGCAATAACCATGCCCAGTGTAGCTCGCCACACTATGCAGACTATCCGTTCTATTGGCTACTATCGGAACATCTACAATCCTCCAGAAAGCAATGCCTCTGTCATCTTGGACTATAATGAAGAAGGACAGCTGTTACAAACTGCTTTCTTGGGCACAAGCAGGAGAGTCTTGTTCAAATACCGAAGGCAGACTAGACTTTCTGAAATTTTATATGATAGCACAAGAGTGAGTTTTACTTATGATGAGACAGCAGGAGTTCTGAAAACAGTAAACCTCCAGAGTGATGGCTTTATTTGCACCATTAGATACAGGCAAATTGGTCCATTGGTTGACAGGCAGATTTTCCGCTTTAGTGAAGATGGAATGGTAAATGCCCGATTTGACTACAGCTATGACAATAGCTTCAGAGTGACTAGCATGCAAGGTGTTATCAATGAAACTCCATTGCCTATTGATCTCTACCAGTTTGATGACATATCTGGAAAAGTTGAGCAGTTTGGAAAATTTGGGGTTATTTATTATGATATTAATCAGATAATTTCAACAGCTGTAATGACTTACACAAAACACTTCGATGCTCATGGTCGCATAAAGGAAATTCAGTATGAAATATTCCGTTCGCTTATGTACTGGATTACAATTCAGTATGACAACATGGGCCGAGTAACTAAAAGAGAAATTAAAATAGGCCCATTTGCTAACACTACTAAATATGGTTATGAATATGATGTTGATGGTCAGCTACAGACAGTTTACCTTAATGAGAAAATAATGTGGCGCTACAACTACGATTTGAATGGCAATCTCCACTTGTTGAATCCAAGTAATAGCGCTCGATTGACACCACTGCGATACGATCTGAGGGACAGAATCACTCGACTTGGTGATGTTCAATACCGGTTAGATGAAGATGGATTCCTGCGACAGAGGGGCACTGAGATATTTGAATACAGCTCAAAGGGCCTCCTTACCAGAGTTTATAGCAAAGGCAGTGGATGGACAGTGATATATCGTTATGATGGACTTGGAAGACGTGTTTCCAGTAAAACCAGCCTGGGGCAGCATCTTCAATTTTTTTATGCAGATCTCACATATCCAACAAGAATAACTCATGTGTATAATCACTCAAGCTCTGAAATCACCTCTCTTTATTATGACTTGCAAGGACATTTATTTGCCATGGAGATTAGTAGTGGAGATGAGTTCTACATCGCCTCAGACAACACTGGAACCCCACTGGCTGTTTTCAGTAGTAATGGTCTAATGCTGAAGCAGATTCAGTACACTGCCTACGGTGAAATCTATTTTGATTCTAACCTTGATTTCCAGTTGGTGATAGGATTCCATGGAGGTCTTTATGACCCACTAACCAAACTAATTCATTTTGGTCAAAGAGATTATGACATATTGGCAGGCCGTTGGACTACACCTGATATTGAAATTTGGAAAAAAATAGGGAAAGATCCAGCTCCTTTTAACCTGTACATGTTTCGAAATAACAATCCAGCCAGCAGAATACATGATGTGAAAGATTATATCACAGGTAAATATGTACATTTAAGAAAGTACAACTCTCTACTCTACTGTTTTTATTAAGTTACAATATACACGTATATCACCTTAGAATTACAATATCTGACAGCGATGTACCATGCTCTTTATATGACTAGGAATATACTTTATTAGGGTAAAAATGTATGTGTATTCTACCTTACTTCACATGTGAGAAATATACACAGTTGGTTAAAATAGTAAATAAGTACATCATTTTTCTTAATTAGATCTGTCTGAGATCTTGTGGCTATAGAAAGGTCTCAAGATGGTCGTTTTTTTTTTCCCCAGGGAAGAATTTCATTGTAGCCAATGATAGATATAGAGATTTCATAGACAATAAGACTTATCAAAAATCCTCATAATAGGCCTTGTTCCCTGTATCTATAGAATATTTTATCCTTTTGAGGATTCAAAAGAAAATGGTGTTTTGATGTTTCTGTTTGACTAAATGGTTACTATGGCAACAGTTTGTGTCTGAAAATTTATTGTATATTATGAGTGCTATTTTGCCAGATTGGCCAATACATTTTGGAAACGTACTAGGATTTCTTGCTTGCATGATAACACCTTGGATCTTTAAAAGGAAAGTTTTCCAAGCAGTCATGTGTCAGTGGGAAAAATAATGTGCAAACATTCCTTCTTGCTATTTATGCTTGTAGGTTTATCTGTAGTTTAAATAGTAGTGCTTTTTGATTTACCGGTACATACTGTAGTTCTGCTACGTTTTCAAGTACTTCATAGAAAGGCCTTAAACTAAGAAATCTGGTATTTTAATGTTTAAGCTTTTTTGTATCCAGAAACGTAATTCCCAGTATACTTGTATTTTGTTGATAAATATATATTTGGACACCATTGTATTCTTTTGCAATTTCTTTTCTTTCAAAGAAATGGATACAGATTCATTGTAAATCACTTGAAATAATGCCAGCTGCTTTCAAAATCTAAGAACTGTGCTTCCCTTTATCGCAATGAATAATTTCCATAATTTATTTACCTAACTATAACACATTTATATGATCCTACCATGTACTAGAGAGAATCATGCTACCCGTACATTTCTGCTTAATATATCTACACTGCAGCAACATTAGAAATAAGTCTCAGTCGCACTGTGGAATTACATAATTGGAACAGAAGGCCAAATATATTCCAAATTAGGATTGTTAAGATCTTAATAATTCACTGAAGAGGCTTTTTTGTCTAACAGATATCCAAATACTTTTTTTTTTTTGCAATAGTCTTGATCACATATTCATAGTATCCTGTACAGTTTCTTCATAAAGAAATTATGTGAATCACATGGAATCACCTATAGTATTTGTCACTCTGATCAAAAGAATCATCGATTATTGTTTCAGATTATTCTGGATTGTATAAATAGCACATTTAAAAAATAGCTTCACTATGTTTCTTTCTCTAGGTCATTGGTTTTATATAAATGAGGACAACTTTTAAACAAATAAACTACAGCCCTGCCATGGATTTTCTCCTCCAAATATATTTTAAAGCTCAGAGCATTATCCAGTTCACCGACATTCATTCAACTTATGCTAGACTAAATTCAATCATATTGACGGACCAGTGATGTTTTTGTAACTTACTTTATAATTGCTTTCTAGATGTTAACAGCTGGCTGGTGACATTTGGTTTTCATCTACACAATGCGATTCCAGGTTTCCCTGTGCCTAAATTTGATTTAACTGAACCCTCCTATGAACTTGTGAAGAGTCAGCAATGGGATGATGTACCGGTAAGAAAAAAATAAGGAAAATTAAACTGTCATAAAAGATAGTAAATGATTCTATTAAAGTATTGAAAACTCCTCAGAGGCATACATTGAATTTTAAAAAATTAAAACATTGTTTCTTGATGCACTTTTGTCTAAACTATATAACAGATGTTAATCCTGTAGAGAATTTTTTATCCAATAACTAAAGACTAGGCTTAAATTTTAACATTTTCTAAACTGAAGTGAAAGGGAGGAAATGATTAATCAATAAATGATAGTATTTTAAAATTCTTTCCCCCCAAATTATAACATTCCCAGTGGAAGCTATAGAGATTGGATTGATAGCAGCACCCGGCCTCCAGGCTAAAAGTGAACAATGTAATAAAAATAGAATGTGAAAGAAACAGAATAACAGGTGACATAAATTATGCATATTGTACAGCAGTACAATTTTACTTGCCTTTAATATTAACCGTGTTTTATATGTGAAGATAAAATATTGAGTATAATATCACCCCAGGTAAAATGTATTACATTATATAGAGCCCAAACTCTATAAAACTCCTTGTTTTAAAAATATATCGCCAAACAGAAGTATAAAACTAAATCATTTACAAAAGTCTATGAAATGTAGAATAGAAAGTCATATGTATGTACCATTTAGGAAAATAGCAATTACAAATTTTATTCAGAAATGAAAAATCCATTTACCCTCAAATTCTCAGTACCAACAGTAAATGACAAATGTTAAATAATGTTAACCTTTCAGGTCTATTCCGAAGGAGCTCTGTAACTTACCAGGCTATTAAAATAAAGAGTCAAAATAATTTCATGTTATATAAATCCAGAAACATTGTGTTGATGTTTTTGCAGCAGAAATCTTAGTCCTATCATTATAAAAATATGTATAATTCCTTTCCTCTGTATACAAAAACTAAAATAAGTGATATGAAGGATTCATCCAGGGCCTTTTCCCAAAATGGATATTAAATCTTGCGATGAGTTATCTGGTGTATTTATTTAATACACCTAAAGTTCTGATGTAAAAATGTTGTAGAGAAAACTGCAATTTGCTCCTATTATCCTTCTTACTCATAGCTGATTTCTTCATTTTGCGAATTCTCTGAGATCTTGTTCAAGATCAAATACAGTAGAACCAGTGGTGGGAATCAAATTTTTTTACTACCGGTTCTGTGGGCATGGCTTAGTGGGCATGGCTATGCTGTGGGCCAATCAGGTGGTATTTGCGCATGTTGGCTAATCAGAGGTGGTATTTGCCTGTTCTCCAAACCATTCAAAGTTATCACTACCGGTTCTCCAGAACCTCTCGTAACTGGCTGAATACCACCACTGAGTAGAACCTCTGGTCATGACCATAATTTGTTCCATAACTTTGGTCGCAGCCCAATTTGGTCATGACCTGAACCTAATTTTGGAAAATTGGCACTTACAAAAAAAATGGCATAGAAGAGGAAATCAGACGTGAAAAAAAAAAAGTGAATTTTTTGGTCAGAACCTGTTTTGGTCATGGTCACAAGCGTTTGTGAGATGATGAGATCATTGAGGCCTTTTATTGATGGGGCCATGCCCAACAGTGTTTCCCTGTTGAAGTATGTAAAGGGAACACAAAGACACAGTGCACAGTCTCAAAAGAAGGGAAGGAGGCAGGCCCCAAAGGCATTATCATATCAGTGGACAGGAGAGATTAGAAGGGAATAAGTACAAAATGAAGTCATAAAAGAAGATACAAGAAAGGAAATAGAGGAGAAGCTCATGTAGTATGTATCTGCATGCATCTTTAAAACCTCTGAAAGTCCACCAGCACTGAATGAAACTTTCGTAGCTTAAACCCTCATAACAATTTAGAATTGAATTTCTATTGTGAGATGAATATCCCAAAACAAACCTTGGTGTCCTAATGGTATATCTCGACAATTTTTACTAAATCAAAAGCAAGGCAAAAGTTGTAAAATTAAAGATGTAGAGCATTTAAGCCAGTGGAGAAAATTATTTCACAGATCTACCAGTTGAAAATTCAGTGTATTACTGTGGGATAGATTAGGTAAAGAGATAGTAGTAGTCTAAAGCTACTACCACATCCCATTGCAACCCAAGAGTACAGACACTGCACTCCTGAAGTGAAGTTTATCACAAGTTTCTGCATCTGGTACATTTTATGTGTGAAGGTACGAAAGTTCAGAGATTTCAGGGAGGAACTTACATTGCCTTTCTGGATAAAGTTATAGCATATAAAATGCCTGATAATAAATAGATAATTTCAAATATAATTGAACCAAATACGTATATAAGCGAGCATAAAACTGTCATGATAGACCTCCTTTCATTTCTACAATGAGGAGCTCACTAAAGGAAAGCTCTAGAAAATTACTTATAGGAATACAGGTAATAATTATTTTGGTAATTATTTCCATTATAAATATGCATCAAAGAGGCCTTTGTTTTTAATTCTTTAGCAAATCAATTTGTTGCATCCATCTTTCTTTCTGGACAATACTTTATCTTTGTACTATTTCATGGTGTATAAATTAACATAATAAAGACATATAAAAATAGTGAAGCATAGCAGATTTCTGCATTCAATGTTTCTGATTTTATTTTGATTGGTTAATAATCACAATAAGGAATAGTTTGATTGACTGAATTTTTCTTTGGAGTGATTCAGTGCTACTTTTTAAGCTTCTTAATAAAAATGGTAATAAATATTGAAATATATCAAGCAACATAGAACTTATAAGAGTGGAATCCAGTCTGTGAATTCAATTAGCTGCAGGAGTGTCATTGTGGCATATCATGTTGACAGCTGCAGGCACCATGCCAATAAATGCTTGACTGTTGGAATTTATAGGCTTGTAAAAAAAAAACCCTGTATGTTCTTGTTTTCAGCCGATATCTGGAGTGCAACAAGAAGTAGCAAGGGAAGCAAAAGCTTTCCTATCCCTAGGAAAGATGGCAGAAGTCCAGATCAGCAAACGCAAACCTGGTAGTGAGAAATCCTGGTTGTGGTTTGCAACTGTGAAATCTTTGATTGGAAAAGGAGTAATGCTTGCTGTCAATCAAGGCAAAGTACAGACCAATGTGCTTAACATTGCAAATGAGGATTGTATCAAAGTGGCAGCTGTTCTGAATAGTGCATACTACCTGGAAAACCTTCACTTCACTGTTGAGGGAAAGGACACGCATTATTTCATTAAAACCACTTCACCAGAGAGTGATCTGGGCACTCTGAGATTGACAAGTGGCCGGAAGGCACTGGAGAATGGCATCAATGTCACCGTTTCCCAGTCCACCACTGTAGTGAATGGCAGGACTCGTAGGTTTGCTGATGTTGAAATGCAGTACGGAGCGCTGGCTCTTCACGTCCGCTATGGCATGACCCTTGATGAGGAGAAGGCACGGATATTAGAACAGGCTAGGCAAAGGGCTCTCTCCAATGCCTGGGCCAGAGAACAGCAACGAGTGAGAGATGGAGAGGAAGGGGCCAGGCTATGGACAGAAGGGGAAAAGAGACAACTTTTGAGTGCTGGAAAAGTCCAAGGATATGATGGGTACTATGTACTCTCTGTTGAGCAATATCCCGAATTAGCTGACAGTGCTAACAATATACAGTTTCTTAGGCAAAGTGAGATTGGAAAGAGGTAACACATTGGTTGAGTTTGGCCTGCCAAAGAGACGGACCCTGTGCCAGTGTCTTCTAAGAGAGGAGACCAAATAGTTTGCTGCATTATTACTTGAGCCTAAATATACATCTTTGCTCAGATTTTTCTGTAGCACAATCTGAATGGACTCTACAACAAAGAGAGAGCCTTCCAGAAGAATGATAATATTAAAAAGAATAACTGGAGTTGTGTTTTTTTTCTGAATGACCTTAAAGGTGATCTGCTTTAAAGAATATGTTTACATATGCATATCGCTGCACTCAAGTTGGACTGAAAGTACTAAAAAGAAAGATCTAAAGAGTTTCCAACTGGCTGACTATTCCAGTAATTAAGAAAGAAAGCGATAACAGTGTTTCCAAATATTGCTAAATTGTTGACTTTTACTTACAAGAATTAGTCTTTTTTCCTCCTCTTCTTTCTCCCCCTTCCTCCTCCTCTTCTCTCCTGCTCACTCCCTTTCTCTGCCTAGGATGTGGTATATAATCTCTGTTCATGTTAAGAGAGGGACAAGACTCTTTGGGTATGGACACCCCGATGGCTTTAACAGTGCTGCTTTTTGAAAGGACACTGGCATAAGCAATTTATTCTACAATCAAAATTTGGAAATGGATTTTATGGTGATCATGTGGGGGGGTTTACCTTAGGGAAAATGACAAATAGAATTCTTGTCACAGAGAAGCAAATGAAGCTTGATTTTTTTGTAAATTATGTGAGACAAGTTGTTTATGGATTTTTATATGAATTACAATTTACTGTACATCAAATATTAGTCTCAGAGGAGTTAATTTATGTAAAGTGTTTAAAAAAGTTTATACTTAAATAAAATAATAAAAATATGCAGTGTGTGATTTTTTTAAAAGAATTGCACCTTTTATTATGTTATAGCTGTACAGTATTAAGAGTTATAATGTAGAGATATAACAGTGTACAACAGTTGGATAGAAGTGTTAATATTTTTGTATTAACTTTAACATGGTGTGTTTTTCTCTTTGGATTACTTCTGAGAAAGGATGGAAAAATCACAGACTAGAAGGAAACAGAGTTGCCGCT